>JARYGA010011651.1:0-44501 GCA_030545235.1 Helianthus tuberosus | reverse complement strand
AACAAACGTGGCATGCCCGACCTCCCCGACAGCATCTTCCCAAGCAAAACAAGAGAATAGAAGGCTGAACACGCCCCGTGCTCAATGAACACGGGGGCGTGCCCAAGTGCCAGCATAAAAGACAAAGCTATAGAAGCTTCTATCGCCCACCACGGGGGCCGTGCTCAGCGAACACGGGGCCGTGGTCAACTATAAGATTCGCAGAATCCAGGAAAATCTTGATAGTACAGATATGCTTCTGCACACGGGGGCGTGCCCAGCGGACACGGGGGCGTGGTCAACTAATGCAGACAAACTGCAATTAATGAAGACAGAGAAGAGGATGGACACGGGGCCATGCCCGAGCTACTGTTCAGGCTATAAATAGGGGTGCTTGCCTCATTTGCAAACCATTCCTTGGCACACCACCTCTCTCACACTTCACCCACCACCATCACAACACCATCATCCATTGTCCATCATAGAGTATGTGAGTCATCTCGGGATCCAAGATTGATCGTAAGAGTTCTTGACAATCAAAGGCCATGTTTGCCTAAGTCTCTTACATCACTTGGTGAAGACAAGTGTCTAGTGTAATACTTTTTATTTTTAATCTTTTCGCATTTTTTACTTGGTTATGTATTAATGACTTTAATAACTAGTTTCTTATGTTGAAGGTGATTCTTCCTTATCGTTTGTCCGTGGTGTCTTGGCATTATTTTACTGTCTATATAAAATAAAAGATTTTCACCATTCATATCTCCACGGTCTATATGGAGATATGTTGGCTACCTGGTCGGGGGTTAAGGGAACGGTTTGGTAAGAGTCTTGCCTTGTTCAGTGTATAGATCCTACAAGGACCTGGGTCAAATTTAGTAGGACCTCCTTCAATACCCACCGTTATTGGATGGCGGGGGTCCAAACTCTTTGATCCCCTCATATGTAAGCTACTATTAATACTTTAACCCGGCTACTTAGGACTGTATCCCTGCTGACTCAGACTACTTAGCCAAGGGTAACGTCACCTTCAAAAGAGGGGCCTACCATAATATGCATTAATAACTTAATTAATTATCTTTCAATAATCCGACCCTTTAGGATTGTATCCTTGCTGACTCAAACTACTGGGTTGAGGGTAACGTCACCTTCAAAAGAGGGGCCTACTACAATAACTAAGATAATCTCTTAAAAAGTGCAAAAGTGCGGAAATAATCAAAGGTTACACTAAACACGAGTCGGAGCTAAGTGATTCATCTTGTCTATCTGTTTTTACTTTTATTTTTATTTGTCAGCATTTTAGTTAGTTTTATTTTTTCTTGTTTAAAAACCTTTTTCTAACTTTTTGATTTGATTAGACGTTGAGGATAAACCGGTACTAAAAGCTCTTGTGTCCTTGGACGACCTCGGTATCTTGCCAACACTATACTACGCTCACGATGGGTGCACTTGCCCATATGTGTGTTTGGTGTTAGTAAAATATTGTGTTTTATAAATTTAAAACTTGGCTAAAAAGTGTTAAAAAGGGCGTAAAATATACATTAAAAAACTAATAACACTCACGCACATCATTGAGCTCGAGATTACAATCACGAAGAACAGAGTTAACGGCGATAGTTCTTCCAGTGGCGACTTCAACATCGAACATCGAGGAGAGTTGGGAGCGCTTACGACTAAGGAGTTTCTCGAATTCGAATGACACAAAGCAATTATCGGCTCAAGTATCAAACAAACACGATTCATAAATACCATTCACAAGGAACGTACCATTGACCACGTTGTTGTCAGCCTCGGCTTGGCGCACATTGATGTTGAAGGTTCTGGCGCGTGCGGCTTGTTGTTGCTGCTGCTGCTGAGGCTCTTGTTTCACCACCCTGTTTGGGCACATGTTCGCAAAGTGGTTGGGATTACCACATGCGAAGCAGACTCAGGCGTTGACCGCGGGTGCCGGAGCCGCTTGTTGGCCTTGCGGGGCTGGAAGTAGAGCTTAATGAGCAGTGGTTTGAGCTGGGGCTTGATGGGGACCAGTACGGCAGTTAGCAGTGAAGTGGCCGTACATGTTGCAGTGAGCGCAGAAACGACAGGCGAGACCCGCCGGGTGATGATAAGAGCATGTCGGGCAAGCCTGGTGGGGCCTGTGTATGCACGCTTCACTGGTGGTGCATAAGCAACTGGTGCTGGACGGTAATGGGGCTGCTGCTGAGCCAGTACGGCTTGAAGTGGAGCAGCAGTGGTAGTGACAGCACATTTCTTGTTGCTGGAGCTGCTGTTGTTCTTCTTCTTCTTGTGGCGTGAGGACTTGGACGATTGAGCGGCGACGGTTTCAGTAGTTGGTGTGGCGGTGACTTGATGCTGGTGCTTCGAAGTTTTATCCCAGACACCAGCCTTGACCCGCTTGACGTTGATCTCAGCGGTCAGTAGGTAAGTCTCTTCGATCGTTGTAGTCTTGGCCGCTTGCACGAAATCAGCAACGCAGTCAGGCAGGGCTCGGAAATACTTCTTGATTGCAATCTCCAGAGTCTTGACTTGATCAGGACAGATAATGCTGAGCTGCTTGAAGCGAGCAGTGAGTGCAGCGTTTTCTCCATCCTTCTGCTTTATGTGCCAGAATTCATCTTCTAACTTTTGGCGCTCATGAGGAGGGCAAAATTCTTCCAGCATGACTTCCTTGAGCTCGTCCCACGACAGACCGTAGGCTGCATCATTCCCACGTTTGTTCCTCTCAGCCGTCCACCAGTTTAAAGCGCGGGACTGGAAGACGCTAGTTGCGTTGAGAGTGCGTAGGTTATCTGGGCAACCGCTCTGTCGTAGTGTGACCTCGATGGAGTCAAACCATTGAAACAAGGCTGTAGGGCCTTCTTCTCCTGTGAACTCTTTCGGTCCACATGCCTTGAATTGTTTGAAGCTGAAAGCAGCTTTGGGAGTCTCAGTTCGAGATTCCTCAGACGATTTGCTCATGTAAACTGCCATTTTGGTCCCTGTGGTTTGGGCACTTTTGCCATTTTAGTCCAAATCTCAAACTTTTTACATCTGGGTCCCTGTGGTTTGCATTTTTTTTTTTTTGCCATTTTAGCCCAAAATCCAAAAACCCTCTATTTTGACTGTTCAAAACTGATTATTTTGTCCTTTAGTGCAGGGGCATTTTGGTCATTTTTTAAATTTCATTTTTTTAGCAATAAAATCCATATCAAAATAATCAGCTCTCTCTCTCTCTCTATAGCACCACCACCACCGCCACCTCCTCCCTATCTCTCTCTTCTCTCTCTCTATAGCACCACCGCCGCCACCTCCTCCCCCTTCTCACCACCGCCACTCCGGCATCGTCCCATCCAACAGTCACACCCACACCCCCTTCACAATTACATCATCATCTTCAACCCTTTTTCAAACAAACAAACAAACATACATTTCAGTGCATATTAACTTCATTGAATCTGAAGATATCGAGGTAAATTCGTCACAAATTCCACTGAATCACATAAAAGTAATCCGAATCAGCAATTGAAACAACAAAATTCTACAATAACTCACAAACAAATAGACATTTTAGTGCATATAACTTCACTAAAACTGAAATTGTTGAGGTAAATTCGTTACGACTAAATCGCAAACAAAGATACATTTCATAGCAAATTAATTAGTACATCGAAGTACCTGAGAAAAAATCCTTGAATTACATGGCAGCTTACAGTTAATCACCGAATTAGGCGTAAAACGTGACCTAATTTGAACAGATGATGCTTCGGTGTACTGTCTACAGACTGAGAAATTCAAAGCCGCTGTTGACATTTGGAACTGAGAATCACCACCACCTGCCACTACCCTCTCGCACCCCCTGCAACCACTGCCCCCTCTTTCTATCTCTCTCTTACATCACAACACCATCACCTCCACCTCCACAACTGCCACACCAATCCGGTGTCCAAAATGGCTTTCCGATGAACCTGCAACTCAATCCGGTGAGCACCTCCACCCAAAAAACGACTGGGCAAACACTATAGGCCCAACCGTTATCTTCATAATATCGCCCTAATCTTCCACTATTCTCAACCACCGTCGCCTTATCCCACCTTAAAAACCCTAATTGGTTTACCATGTGTTCTTGAAGCGGAGATCTGTGTGTTCTTAGGGTTAGGGTTTTCGAGCGTTTGAGCTTCGATTTGAGCACCAGCAGAAGATGCCATTCGTGCCCTGCTCATTGCGGTATTTTAGAGAGAGAGCAGGTCATTTTAGAGAGAGAGAGCAGGTCATTTTAGAGAGAGAGCAGAGTTGGCGGCGGTGGGATGGTGGTGGGGATGATGCGATGTTGGGGGTAGTGGTGGTTTGGTGGTGGTATTTTAGAGAGAGAGCAGAGTTGTATGTTGAGAGAGAAAGAGAGAGATGTCTGTATGTTGAGAGATGAGGTTGAAGATGATGATGATCAGGGGGTTTTATTATAATTGAGTTATAATAAAGAGATAATAAATCTAAAATGACCAAAATGCCCCTGAGGGTAAAGACAAACTAGCAGGTCATTAATGGGAAATCTGGTCAAATTTGAAATTTGGACCAAAATGGCAACAAAAACCAAACCACAGGGCCCTGGATGTAAAAAGTTTGAAATTTGAACTAAAGTGGCAAAACTGGCCAACCCACAAGGACCAAAATGGCAGTTTACTCTTTCGTATATCTCGCTGACGACTTGGGGAACAACTTTCGCCATTTGTTTAGTAATCATAGCGGCGAGACGTTTGTCAGCTTGCTTTCGACGAGCATCTCGGGAAGCGCGAGATCCGGATGACGACATTGTCTGCATCAGACATCGCCACAGGACTCAACATAATAAAATTGAATCTCACCTCACACGCCTAATACACTAAAGCTCAAGAACACATCAAATCACATAGTCACATAGGCACGTAATCACATATTCACATAAGCACAGAATCACATAGGCACGTATAGCACAGATGCTCGGAAACACATTACATTTTTCACGCATTCACCTTCTCCTATTGCACATAGGCGTAAAGCAGTCAAAATACAGAAACCTATCATTCAAAGTTTGCGGGTGTTCGAGATTAGCGATTGCGATTATCGAGTACACAGCGTGTATTGTAGCGTAAGGTTGCACCCCATGTAGTAGTGATTTGTCAGCGTTTTGAGATAGAAATGCAGTGCGAGTCGTGCGTGTCAATCGAAGTGAAAGCACAAATTGATTAATTCTCCAAAAATTAAAACACATAAACAGGTAAACACACATATAAAACATAAAATCGACGAATCATCAGAGTCAGCAGTTGCGGGCTCAGAATCGAACACATAAAAATCGGGAAAAAAAATAGATCGTCTGTGGCTATTAGACATCGACGTACCAAAGTGATTCGACTATTCACAAGGACTTGTCGTGCACATTTTGACCTTCAGGACTGTGCTTCTGCCTCGATTCTTGGGCGTTTGGCACTCATGCCGTGACTTCAGGTCGTTGGAGTCCGTCGAGACTTTGGTGAGAGTTTTGTAAAACCAAGTGAAAGTCGGAACAAGTCATCAAGGTTAGGGTTTCACCCCTGGCTTAACAACTTTGTCCATGTTTTTGATGAAATAAAAGAGAAGTATGCGTCAAAGTATGGATTTCACTCCTGGTTCAACGCAAGTTCTCGTGTTTATAGATGAAAATGCGGGTTGATCAAGCAATTTAGTCGAGAGTTTGCGGTTTTCACACCTAATCTCGACTTAATCGCTTATTCATAGTCGAAAATTCGAGTGTAGTGATTGTGTAGCATAGGCGAGAGTAGCGAGGAACAGCAGGTATGCTCACACTTAGTCCCTACTGGACATGTATGAGTCGGTCTATTGGTTCTTAACTATAGACTAGGTCTCTAAGACATCGACCCGGACTAGGTCATGTCTTGCCTAATTCCCTATAGTTATGGCTCTGATACCAATCTGTCACACCCCAATCGATGGCGGAAACATCGGGGCACGGCACTGAGCGAAACAGATTGTCCAGAAGTTTCCATAACATTTATCATTACCAATCAATTTAAAGTAACATGTCCCATACCATGTTTCAAAAGGTAAACAAATTATTATAGACAACAATCTAGGCAAGTAGTTCTGTTCCGACAACTCAGATTTCATTTGTACAGACAACTATTTGTTGGCCTCTAAGACCTTATTCTAGCCTCGATTTCCTAGCAGATAAGCATCCTAAGCACCTGTCACATACGTTAAAATAAAAGTCAATACACATAGTGTAAAGGTGAGCATACAAGTTTGATAATAGCATATAGAGTTTGAAAACGTTACGCATAACCAGCATGTACACAGAGTGAAATGAGGCATGTTAGTTATCGACATAGACCTATCGATACCAATGACTGCGGGTTGACTGCCCAAGGCAGTTTGTAATACATGATCACGACTGTAATCCATGCAAATAATTGTCCTTAACAACCCCCGAGTGAACGGGTGCTGAGTCCAAACTAATAGTACTATCATTGCTAAGGCAGGTAGACAGCATTCCATGTGTAAACATAACAAACAAGCATTCATTAAGTCACGTATGACATGCGGTAACGGCTAGCGTTTAAAGTATTGGGTAGTGTGTTCGATGTGATTTAGTATAGGTAACGTATGTAACACCCAAAAGTGCGTAAAGCAAAAAGGGATCGAGTATACTCACAGCGATGATGGATTGAAGGGAGCGCTAGGGAGTAGGGTTAGCCTAATCAGAACGATAGCATAATGATAAGTGACGCGTAAAATGATGCAAAGTACAAGTGGTTCACACAACAGTCCGTTCGGACGGTAGTCCGATCGGACAGCCAGTCGTGCGGTTGGTCGTCCGTTCGGACAATCGTCCGGTCGGATGACTGTTCGAGTGGATTGCTTCTTCCTTTGAGAAGGATGTGTTTGTGTATGATGGCTTGACTTTTGAAGTTTTCGTTGTAGCATTTAGAAAACATTGAAGTGTCTCTACCTTTCAGGTCGGTCGATTGGATAGTCATTCGATCGGACGGCAACTCGTTCGGTTGGGCACCTCAGTGAGAACAAGTTCACAGAAAGGTGTCACTCGATCGGATGGTTGTTCGTTCGGGTGGCATCCTTTGTGCATTGAACATGTTGAAAATTGTTTAAGTGTTGAAGTTCAAATGTCTCATGATTCGGTTGGCAGTTCGATCGGATGGTAGTCCGATCGGGCAGCAATTCGTTCAACATTCAAACCTCAAGTGTTGGCAAAATGGTTTTGTGGGACCAAGGTGCATGCCATACGGGTGGCCAGTCGTACGGTTGGGCTGTCTGTTCGGACAGCAGTCTGTTCGGACGGCACTCCATCCTGGTTAACCTGTTCGTCTTACACTTGGTTGTTTTGTTAGTTTGTCGTTTTATCGAGATATTTTGATAATGTTTTAAGCAACAGAAACCTCATCAATACTTGGTGCTCCTGACCGGACAGGAATCACCCAAACCCGATCAATGGATGGTTCGAGACGACATTCCACGTTTAACCCGGAATCGATAATCTCGTGGATAGAATACGGGTCTTGAACCAACACAACCACAATAATGGGTAGTAAGCCGGCACAAGTACCGATTCTATCGGTTTTGAGTGCGTTGAGTGTAAATGAGTTGAAAGAAAGTTGGAAACCATCTTTCACTCCTTTTTATTGTGATTATGTTTAGATCTATGAAAGATCTTTGTTTGTTTATGTGGAAATCGGTTAGATCTAAGTTGTTCTTGGTGGAATAAAGCCAAAACATGAAGTTTTTCAAGAACACATGATGACGTCATCCTAGATCACCTCGAATCTTGATGATTTCACGGTAAAAAGTTAAGATTCAAAAGATAGAACGGTGTAGGAATGCGTGTATATTATGGAAGTACAAGATTTAGGACGAGATCTTACCGGAATCGCGAGAAATCTGAAGAAAAGGGAGGAAAACGAGCTGGTCGGACGTCAGTTGCCAAAAGTAGAAAGTTTGAGAGTGACAAGGGGTATTTATAGGGTTACCCAAAGAGGAAAGGGCTGACCGGTCGGCTAGGCAGCCCATGCGGACAGCCTGTCCGATCGGACGGCAGTCCTTTCGGTCGGCTGGTCGATCGGCTGGTCACCTGGTCGATCAATCACCTTGTCCGGGTGTTCGGGGCGATGATTTTTGATGTTTCGATTGCGATTGCGATTGCGAGCGTTGCGATGCGATAGATTTTCCTAGTCAAATTACTTTTAATCCCAACTACTCATATCTTTCACTATCCCTTCTCTATCAATTATCATACCATTTCGATTGCGTTTGAGTTTCGATTGCGATTCGGTTGATTACTACACATAACATAATTTAAACATGCCCAAGTAACACATAAGGCACACACACACGTATACAACAACCAACATGCGTAATTCGAGTTGCGATTGCAATTGCGATTTGATGTTGATTAAGTTAGATTGACTAGCGTTTAATTGACTTTATCGCATTGTTACTTCCTATGGTTTACAGTCGTACGTCAATTAAATAGCGAATAACACACGTCGGTTATTGTGATTATTGACACTTACTCCACATAATACAGCTAAAATAAACACATAAAAGGAATTTACTACTAGTCTAGTTGCTCGATCGGTCGTTAACTTTGACCTTGACTTTGACTCTGGCTTTCGAAACAAGGGGTGTTACAGCCTCCCCTAGTTGAGGGAATTTCGTCCTGAAATTAGGCCTAAGCCGTAACAAACAACTGCGGGTACTTCGCCTTCATGTCGCTTTCGAGATCCCAAGTGAACTCCGCGCCTCGCTTGCCTTCCCATCGGACCTTCACAATAGGAATGCGCGAGCGTCTGAGCTGCTTGGTTTGGCGATCCATGATCTCAACAGGCTTTTCCATGAAGTGTAATGTTTCGTTCACTTGCAGATCCTCTAACGGAACACATAAGTCATGCTCGGCTAGGCACTTTCTGAGGTTTGAGACGTGGAAAGTCGGGTGTACGTTGCAAAGTTCCTCCGGTAGTTTGAGTCTGTAAGCCACTTTGCCGATTCTTTCCAGAATCTTAAAGGGTCCAACGTATCGAGGCGCGAGCTTTCCTTTCTTGCCGAATCGGACCACACCCTTCCAAGGTTAAACCTTTAGGAGTACGTAGTCATCAACGTCAAATTCAAGGGGCTTGCGTCGTCTATCAGCGTAACTTTTCTGACGATTCCGAGCTTTCGTTAGATTGTCTCGAATTTGGAAAATTTTGTCTGTCGTTTCTTGCAATAGCTCGGGACCGGTTAATTGCGAGTGACCGATCTCGTGCCACACAATAGGCGATCGACATTTTCTTCCGTATAAAGCCTCGAATGGTGCCATTTGAAAGCTTGAATGATAATTGTTGTTATACGAGAATTCGACTAATGGCAGGTATGAATCCCAATTACCACCGAAGTCTATGACACACGAACGGAGCATGTCTTCAAGAGTACGAATCGTTCTTTCAGTCTGACCGTCGGTTTGAGGGTGGAATGCAGTACTTAGATTAAGCGATGAACCGAGAGCCATTTGAAATGTTTCCCACAGTCGCGAGGTAAACCGAGCATCACGGTCAGAGATGATGTCGCGAGGCGTCCCATGATTACAGATGATCTCATTGGTGTAGATTCGGGCTAATCGTTCTACCTTGTAGCCTTCCCGTATTGGCAAGAAGTGAGCTGATTTGGTCAAACGGTCAACAACAACCCAGATGCTGTCATAACCTGATGACATGTGCGGAAGCTTTGTTATGAAGTCCATAGCTATACTCTCCCACTTCCACATAGGGATCGGTGGCTGTTCGAGTAAGCCAGAGGGTCTTTGGTGTTCAGCCTTGACTCTTGCACAAGTCAGGAACTTCCCAACGTAGAGAGCAATATCCCTTTTCATACCAGGCCACCAGTACTTGTAGCGAAGGTCCTGGTATATTTTGTCGGCACCGGGATGAATAGAGTACCGGGATTTGTGGGCTTCGTCCATCAAAATCTTTCGCAAATCGGTCCGTTTAGGGATCCAAATTCGGTCTAGATAATGGAATATCCCATTCGGCTTATTCACAAGATGAGTCCCATCGTGATAGATTCCTTCCTTCTTCAAAGTGCGTTCATTAAAATAGGCATGTTGGGCTTCGCGGATGAGGGTTTCAAGGTCGTATTGGGCTTGGACATTACGAATGCTGAGCAAATAGCTCCGTCTACTGAGAGCGTCGGCAACGACATTTGCTTTGGCTGGGTGATAACAAATCTCACTGTCGTAATCGTTAAGAAGTTCTACCCATCGACGTTGACGCATATTAAGTTCTTTCTGATCAAAGATGTGTTGTAGGCTACTATGATCGGTGAAGATCGTACACTTTGTACCATACAGGTAGTGTCGCCAAATCTTTAACGCAAAAACAACTGCGCCTAGCTCGAGATCATGGGTTGTATAGTTCTTCTCGTGAATTTTGAGCTGACGAGATGCGTAAGCTATAACCTTGTCTCGTTGCATGAGAACACAACCAAGACCAAGGTTGGAAGCATCACAATAGACAATGAAGTCGTCGTTTCCGTCGGGCAATGTGAGAACAGGAGCATTGCAAAACATGTGCTTGAGGGTTCGAAAGGCAGTCTCTTGTTCAGTTCCCCAAACAAAAGGCTTGTCTTTATGCGTAAGGGCGGTAAGCGGCATAGCGATCTTTGAGAATCCTTCGATAAATCATCGATAATAGCCCGCTAGTCCGAGAAAAGAACGGACTTCAGACGGGTTCTTTGGCGTAATCCAACTCTTGACTGCTTCAATCTTTACAGGATCGACTTGAATACCCTGACTATTAACAATGTGACCCAGAAACTGAACCTCCTCTAGCCAAAATTCACACTTAGAGAACTTGGCATAGAGTCGATTCCCCTGGAGTAACTCGAGTACCAAACGTAGATGTTGCGCGTGTTCGGCCTTCGATTCGGAATAGATCAAGACATTGTCGATGAATACGATGATGAAACGATCGAGATATGGTTTACACACGCGATTCATCAGATCCATGAAAACCGCGGGTTCGTTGGTTAGACCAAATGGCATAACAACGAATTCGTAGTGGCCGTATCGAGTGCGAAACGCGGTTTTGGGTATATCCTCCTCTTGAATGCGTAACTGGTGATAGCCTGAGCATAGATTGATCTTCGAAAAACATGTAGCACCTTGTAGTTGATCAAACAAATCGTTAATGCAAGGCAAGGGATAGCGGTTCTTGATGGTTAGCTTATTCAGTTCCCGATAATCGATGCACATCCTGAACGACCCATCCTTCTTTTTGACGAAAAGGACTGGCGCGCCCCAAGGAGAGGTGCTCGGGTGAATGAAGCCTTTCTCAAGTAATTCCTGGAGTTGGTTTGAGAGTTCACGCATTTCGGACGGTGCGAGTCGGTAAGGAGCTTTGGCAACAGGGTTGGCTCCAGGAATGGGGTCGATACGAAAGTCGATATCACGACTTGGTGGAAGGCCTGGAAGATCCTCAGGAAAAACGTTAGGAAATTCTCGAACCACTGGAACATCGTTTACACCAGGACTCCATTTCTTTTCCTTCTCCGCTACTACAATGTTAGCCAAGAAAGCTCTGTATTCCTTGCGGAGATACTTGCTAGCTTGGACACATGTCATGAGCTTGAGACCTTTTGAAGCAGTTTCGCCATAAACACACAATACATCACCATTCGCGAGCGAGAATCGAATCATCTTATCGAAGCACACAACTTCAGCATGGTTTTCGCGAAGAACATCGATGCCTATTATGACGTCGAAACTTCCGAGTGGCATCGGAATTAGGTCGATTGGGAAGATGTGATTGTTAAGCTCGAGAGTACAATCACGAAGAACAGAGTTAACGACGACAGTTCTTCCTGTGGTGACTTCAACATCGAACGTCGAGGAGAGTTGGGAGCGCTTACGACTAAGGAGTTTCTCGAATTCGAATGACACAAAGCAATTATCGGCTCCAGTATCAAATAAACACGATGCAGAAATACCATTCACAAGGAACGTACCATTGACCACGTTGTTGTCAGCCTGGGCTTGGCGCACATTGATGTTAAAGGTTCTGGCGCGTGCGGCTTGTTGTTGCTGCTGCTGCTGGTGAGGCTCTTGTTTCACCACCCTGTTTGGGCACATGTTCGCAAAGAGTTTGGGATCACCACATGCGAAGCAGACTCGGGCGTTGACCACGGGTGTCAGAGCCGCTTGTTGGCCCTGCGGGGCTGGGAGTAGAGCTTGATGAGCAGTGGTTTGAGCTGGGGCTTGACAGGGACCAGTACGGCAGTTGGCAGTGAAGTGGCCGTACATGTTGCAGTGAGCGCAGAAACGACAGGCTAGACCCACCGGGTGATGATCCAAATATGCTAGAACTTAGATTAATCAAGCCTTATTTCATTGTTTTTCGGTTAATCGACTAGTTAAGCGATTTCTGTCGAATAGGTGTTGATTAGGGTATCAAACCCCAAATATTTGTAACCATGGCTGCCATATAACACCATGGAATCCATATAGTGTTCATATTCAGCCCATAAACATGTTTAAACTTCCAAAAATCATGGATTAAAAAAGGTTTTCATGGCCTAAACCATGTTTAATCAAGAAACCAAGCTTAAAACCATAAAAATTAAGGTTGATACCTTTAATTTGAGGCTTGTTCTTGTTAGATCAGCTGAGTTTTAGAAGAAAGAAGCAAAATTTTGGAGGATTTTTGTGTGAAAATTAAAAGAAAAAAATGAAATATATATATATATATATATATATATGGGGGGTGGTGGCGGTTTGGGTGGGGCCCCTAGGGCCACCTCGTGCTTCGTATAGTGCGCTAAAAGATGATGTTTATCTTCTGTTGAGTGTTTACATTCGTTTGCGGGTCCCGGACGCGTTCTCGATTTGCGTGAAGGACTCCGTTTTGCGCGTACTTAGTGTCAAAAGACTCGGTTTTAAAAATCATGCATAATCGTCTTGAAATCCGAACCCAGTTACGTTTTAATCATAAAAGACTCGTATTAGGGTGATTTAAGTGTTTTAAGCTTGATCGATCGTTCTTTGCACGTTTGATTGCCTTATGTTATTCCTAAAATGAAAGCGTTTCCCTAACCGGGAAGTTGCTTCGTTTTGCGTGCCCGATCTCTGATTGGCTTCAAACCTTATGTCACAGTATAAGGCACAAAACTAAGTTGTTCCTGGAACTCGAAATCTTAAATGATGCTACCGATAACCTAATAATCAATGTCAAAGGTTTAAAGCGTTGTTAAACGGAACACTCCCGTTTAACACGTGTTTCAAGGCTACGGACACCAAATTCACACTGTTGGCCCTTATTAGTGTCATGTCAGTCAGTCATAACGTGTTCTCGGATTCCTCCGAGACATAACAGATATCATTTAATCAAGCATATAAGTCACATATGTTTTTAGGGTTTTCGCGCAATTAAAGTGTTAAGTGTGCTTTACAGTTTTGGACCGTTTAGGGTGTACCTGGTTTCGTCATGGGTGTCACAACCGTCTACCACCACCGTCCACCACCCACCACAACCGTCCACCACAAAATAGAAAATACAAGAGAAGCTTAACAAGAGAAGCAACTAAACAAAATACAATTGATTACTCGGTCGAATAATGGCCAATTATCCGTTCATGATAGAAGAGTTGAGCAAGAATTGGGTCCGTCGCATGATAGAAGATACATATCGTCCGTTCAAGTTGAGCTTCCTGATCTCACAATCGTCGCTCTCGTCGGCTTCAGAATAATCATCGACGTCGTCGCTGGGGTTTTTTCTCTTCCGGTTACCAGGCCTATCATCTCCGTCTACGTTTGGTTTCCTCAACGAAGAACCATCAGCCATTATCTGCCCTTTTTTCCTTTGGTTTTCTGGTTGATTTTTGGAAAGATGACCGAATAGAGATCTGAATCAAGATTTACGTCTGATGTCCAAGTTTGATCTCATTTGACTTTGTTCTTCGTTTTTTGGATCGTTCTAATAGATTAAAGAGAATAAACCATTTTTTACCCTTTAAATACGGGCCATATACTATTATACGGCCGTATACAGCATGTGAAAAAAATTTAACTGATCGTATACAATGTATACGATGATTGTATACGGGGCGTATAATATTATACGGCCCGTATACTATGGGTAAAAATTGGTAAAAAATGGTTTATTCTCTTTAATCTATTAGAACGATCCTTGTAATCATCAACCGGCTTTGAACGAGTGTAGAACACTCGTAATCCTCAATCGGCTTTGAAACCGGACGGAATCTATAAAGAAACTGTTGGAATTTGTGGATTTCACGTGAATAGTTTTTAGTAGATACCTTTGGATTTAACTGAAATAACTCGCCATTCTCTTGCACCTGTATTCGTTGATTGTGGATTTAACTTGCAAGAATTGGGTATTGTAGGTCCCTCTCGAGGATGAGATAAAACCTTTTCCTTGTTATATCAAACACACTAGCGAGTGCGGAATCCAAGCTAGCATGCAACCGAGAATGTATACGAGAACAAGCACAAACACAACACACAAGATTCACCGATTAACACCACATGTATTAATACGAATGAAGGGTCCGGTTACAAGCTCAATGTTTACAGATATGTTCTATAAACTCTCAAAGTGTGTGTGTGCTTTCAACAGAATGCTCTCTCTGTTTCTCTTGTGTCCACTCCCTTTTTCTGAACTCACTTTTGAACTGAACACAACACATGGGTATATATACCCGAACACAGCAGGTCTGGTCGAAGGATCATGCAGACTGATCGAAAGATCATCTGTCGACCACAAACAGCTCGAAGGATACACATATACCTCGAAGGATGATATCCTTCGAGATCCATCTATCGAATGCTGTCTTTCGAGCTCATCATCGAAGGATATAAACTATCCTTCGATGATCTATCCTTCGACACACACAACTAACAACCAATGTGCTAACTGTTTGGCCAAGTCAAACCAGGAGGATGGTTGACTTGGTCAAACTTACATCGAACGCACATTGTAACAAACTAAGACGTAACCCAGACTAACATAAGACATCGTTTTGTATCATGACGAAATACAGACAAAGTACAGACACAAGTGCACCAACAAACTCCCCCTTGGCTGTAGCTTTGTCTCGATCTTCGTGTCTTCAAGTCTTCAAGGCCGAGTCGAACCGAGCCGAGTCGCGTCCACACAAAGTGCATCAACAAACTCCCCCTTGGACGCTACTCGTGATGGTTCGTCTTCTATGTCTTTCATGTCGGAGGATCTTCAAAGTCTTCACGTCTTGAAAGTAGAAAGTGTATCAACAAACTCCCCGTTTCATGTAGAAAGTGTGTTGACAAACTCCCCCTTAGATTGAACTCTCCATTGAGTCATGCTCGTGAATCTTTTGACTTGTCAATTCTTCAGATCCTTGTGGTGTTGATGAAGGGACAGCGGCAACTCGATCATTTTATCCTTTGAGTGCCTCCACTTCGTGTCTTCATTCCAAAGCTTTTCATCGAACATGTTCTCCTCGCCTTTAGCATCTGCACATGCAAGAAAGCTAAACGCATAATGAGAACACCCGCTTGGAATGTAGTTAACATTTAAACTAACGACACGTATGAGATCAAATCTCAATCAACCACCAACCGACAGCAGTTTGAAAGTTTAGAAAAATATTCATTTTAATCCTTTAACTTTCAAAACTCGTTAACTTCGACTGTTTATGAAGATGCAATTGTTTTCCAGCTTACGATCAGGATTTTGGGTAGGATAGACCCGAGTTCCAACATCAGTCAATCAAAAAATAAACTAGAAGAAAAATCTTTTTGGATTTTATAAAGCTTATATTAAAACACACCTAAAATCTTTTTGAAATTTTCATTTTTCAAATGTAAAGATGGAAAGCAATAAATAAATATATACAAAGATGCATTAAATAAATATTTACAGACATTCTTTTTGCGAGTTTCGAGGGTAAGAGAATCATATCAGTGTACGGTCATGTCCAAAACGCTCTTGTTGTTCTTTTAGTTAACATTAAGATAAGCATCCTATAACAATTATCGGTATTGTTGTCCACTTAAGCTCAGCTTATCATTTGTAATCATGGCGAGGGGATACGTTAAGGTATAATTTATACTTACCGACCGGTGTTCATCCACATCACGACACATTCCCGTATCAAGGTATGCACGAGGATTCATCTTACCGGTGAGTATACCGATTATCATCTGTTTGACCGTATATGATGTGAGATTCTCACTTATTTTGATTGAAAACAAGCCCTATGTGATATAATCACTTATTGATGAGGAACTTGATTTTCGATGCATGAAGGCACAGGAGCAAGTCCGTGAACAGGTCAGTACTTTCGTACAGCAGAGAGACGAACTTGACTCCCGGATGAATGTGATATATTATCACTTATTTGTTTGGACATGTGATTGTTGATCACTTATTGAGGTCGTATGCAATATGTACACGTATGTATGGTATCATGGAAGATCTAGACTTGCGTCCCCGTTATTTTTCGGTAAAAGATACAACCATGATACCCAGATGATAAGCAGCATAAAGACCGAATATCTCAGAACCTCGGCAATCTCTCAAACGAAATTTCGGTACTAAGACCATATGCCAATGAATGGTTCCCACCCAGTCTTCAGTCGATTTAAGTTTATATCACCCTGCACACTTTAAAATGATTGTGAGCCTACCGATACATCTTATATAGAGCTGCTTATCGTTTTTCATTTAAGGTTTAAAAAGGTTTAGACAGACCACTGATGTACTATCATATTCTCTTTTGCTCGCCAGGAAACTCATTTTTGCTTTTCTATTGTTTTTGTGTTTTTGAAATTTTTTGATGTTTTTGGATTTTCAGATTTTGGATTACTCCCCCTAAAATCAATAAACTAAAATAAATTTAAAACACAAAGGTATTTACAAAAATGATTTTCCGATGTTGGTTAACTCATGTTTTACCTCAATGCCGTTTACCAAAATTAAGTTTTAATCAGAAATGATTTAGCGAATTTTGGAAAAATCAGTTGGCATGTCGGTTTGTGGTGCGGACCATGACAGCATTGTCTGGCCAAAGAGTGCTGAACGAGATAATAATTCACAAAGCAGCTTAAATATCGACAAGTATAGGAGAGATTAGAAATTTAAAAACCGTATCCTTCAACTGCTTCATGCATTGCAAGGAATCTGAGAGCTCTCCCAAACTGAATATCCACCCGGTGTGGATTTCAAAGTCGATTCTTTGTAGCTACTTAGAAATCTCTTCCCAGCAACAAGATCAGTAACCTTTGGGTCCGGCTGGTCGCCCACATTGCACCAGCGAAGGTCTTTGTCTTTCTCTTACAGAAGTAGTGTGCGGTTGTTCAACCCATGCCAAGGCGTCCGCACACCTGGTTGGTTTGGTCAACAAACACATTTTCTTCAATCACACCACTAAGAAATGTACACTGCACGTTCATCTTGTAGATTGTTGAACTTCAGATGTGCTGCAGGTGCGTACATTTTGATTTGAATCTATCCCGGGGACCCGATCAAAGCCTTGAACATTCACATTTTGAAATGATTTTCATTTTGTCGAAGCTTTTCATTTTCTTTCAACAGACATTTCTGTTTCCCTTTCCTTTTTCTCTCCATCAAAGGCAGCAATTTCTTCTGTTGCCTATTTTGTGCAAGGATGCTCCACTATCAACAATCTTACGACTATCGAAAGTTCCTCCTGGAATATCCTACACACTCACTCAAAAATTAGTTGGAGAGAGGGACCCAAGCCTTTGTGGACTTGGGTCGTCCTTGATCATCAAGAAAAGTGATTTCAATCACTTGATGATTAGGAAAAAGAACCTGCGGTGCTCCCCCTGACTGAATTACCTGTTTTTGTTTCCAAGCTGTTTGTTCTTTACCAGTATTTGCATTAATTGTTTTAGCATTTACTGGTTTTACAGTTTTAGGTTTTGCTTGAACAGGTTTTTCTTCTTTGACCTCTGATTTTAAGGCCTTCTCAATTACCTTTTGATTCTTTTGTTTTAACTTCTTTTCCCTTTCTTTCAAGACACGTGGGTCTTGTTTCGGGGAAAATGAACGTTTTTGGTAATTGGTTTCTTGGGGAGCACTCATTTTTGGCTTTAACTTTTGCAGGTATGGGCAGTATCTTACAATATGCCCAATGGTGCCACACTCAAAACACATTCTCCGCTCTACAAACCTCGGAGAAACATGTTGATGACCAGACGAAGAACCAGACCATGAACTTTGTGATCTAGACGTGCTTGGACCTAAATCACATACGTTGGTGTGTTGGGTGTAATTATTCTGTTCATTTCGTTTCAAAATTCTAACTTGTTTTATAAAATCAAGGTTAGATTTATCCTGAAATGTTTCAAGTTTGTCTGAACCCGTGGATCCAACAAAGTTCATTTTCGGTTCTCGTTTCTTAACAGGAGCTCTTTTGTTTTGCACCCATTGTTGTTGAACCTTAGGTGCTTGAACATTCTTGTTCTGAGCCTTCTTTCCCTGTCCCTTACCCTTTCCGGAGTTGACTTGTTGTTTTCGCTCAACTGTTGGTTTTTGGTTTCCGTATTGTTTTCTAATTTGTTCACACGGAATTGGATCACATTGAGTGACGGTAACTTTGCCACTTTTGTTTCCCAAAAACTTGTCAGTACATCCTTCAAAAATTTGCTCAATTAAATCTTGATTTACATTTTTAATTGGAAAATCTTTGTTAGAGTAAATTTTATCATCTCCTTTGAGCGTGTACAACAAGTTATTCTCTTCACTTGTAGAAACAAGGGACTCCATTGGTTTTGACATTTCAGTCTTACTCGGTTTCACTGGTGGATCACACAGGATGTGATTCTCGATTGGAATATCTGGTGTAACCGAGTTAGACTGTTGTTTCACAATTACTTCAGATTCATCATCCGAAGAATCAGCATCCTCAACAGTGGGAGGACTCTGTTCCTTAACACATGATGAATCTGTCACATTCTCAGATTCAGATTCAGATTGACCTGAGGATGATGTACCAGTTGTGAACCCGAGGCCTGCTGCAAAGTCATCTAGACCGAGTGGCACAGTAGGTTCAAAACGGGGCATATCCTCGTCATCAGGCAATTTTGAGTAATTGTGATTCATTGGGGGAGGACATGATTTGAATCCCATACACTTCTTATCCCCCTTTTTCCTTTGAACATCAATAATGTGATCCAATACATAGCGGGAATTGGAATAACTTTCCAATTTATGCTTGATTGTTTCACATTCACATCGAGCTGTTGCCAATTCTACCATCTGCTTTTCAATTGTGTCTATAAGATCATTGTTAGCATGTTGTTTTCGCAAAACAGCTTTTTGTAATTCTGAAACATCATGTCTTAATGACGCAATTGTTGTTTTAAATTCCTTTTCATTTCTGGTTAAAAACACGTTAGCTTCAGCTGCTTTAGAAAGATCTACAATCAATTCTTGATTGTGTTTGGATAGGATTTCAATCTGACTTTCCTGTTCAGCATATTTAACATTTAAACTATCACAATTTTCACAGCTAACTACAGTGGGTTCATCGACACATACCTGACCTGATGAACTGTCGACATTAGCCATAAAGGCTGAATGGAGAGAAGACGAAGAGTAAGCAGCTTGATCCATCAAATTAGATCTTCTTTCAGTTCCTGCTGCAGCTTCTTCCAAAAGCTCATCAATATCTGTATCGACTGACGCACTTGATGTCTCATCCACATGATCATTTCCTGAAGTGGAGGATTCTTCATCTGAGCTTCCGCTATAACCAGAACTATCTTCATCTCCAGAAGATGCAACACCATTGGTGGAAGATTCTCCACCACTGGCGTGCCTTAAATCCTTTACAACTTCAGCAAAACATGCTGTTCCACCATTTCCTCCTTCTCCAAGCTGAAGCGACCAATCACAACCCTCATCTATTTGAACCACCAGCCCCCGGTTGGCATTTGATGGTCCTGCTTGAGTTCGGTTGTTGACAGGTATCAACATACGCTCATTGTTCCTGTTCTGGTTCTGCTGGTTGCCTTGATTTCTGAACGGATTTTGATTTCCATGCTGAGCTGGTCTTGTGCATTCCCTTTTGAAATGACCCTGTTCACCACAGTTAAAGCACGTTACAGCTTGCTTGTCGAACCCATACTTGGTGTCTTTCTTGCTTTCCAAGTTGGTTCTTCCCGTCCTTTCCATAAACTCCTTTGCTCTTCGAATTGCACTAGCAAGAGCCCATTTGATATCCATCATTTCAAACTCTTCTTTATCCACTTGCTGATAATCTTCATTGGTTAGATTGATATTCCCAATCTGACCTGCAACTAATCCACTATAAGCACTAACCAAGGTACTCAACATCTCCATATGCTCCTTGGCTACTTCAACACTGACTTTGGAAAAGTTGGAAGTGTCTAATCTGACTGTGTTAGGATTGGAAGTGGCTTGAAAGTTTGAAGAGCTTCCATAAAACCCTTGCTGTTGCGGTTGATGCTGCTGAGCTGTCGGTTGCACATTCGGTCTTGAAAACATCGTGTAGGCTGAAGGATCAAACTGATCTGTTGTTGTAGGTCCGGTGTTAGAAACGAAAGTTGTTTGAAGCTTCGCGTGTTGAGAGGCTGGTCTTTCTCCACTGATACCTCCTGCAATCCCAAAGTACATTTCTGGATTTTGAGGAGTTTGTGTTCTTTTTGCCTTCAGCTTTTCTTCTACATCCTTATTCTCCAATTTTTGAATCAACTCATAAACGTTGATTGTGTCTAGAACACCATTTTCTTTGAGAATTTCAAGATAACTGCTCCACTTTGCTGGTAAGCTATCAGCGAATCTCTTCACCATTTCTTGTGGAGTGGCAGTGACTCTAAAACCAAACATCTCGCTCAACAAGTGATGAAACCTTGTAGATAACTCTGCCAAAGTCTCATTCTCCATACACGTGAAACCTTCAAACTCTTTCTTCAGTAATTCTTGCTTGATCTTTCTAGACTGAGCATTTCCTTCACACCGTAACGTGAGCATATCCCACAAGCTTTTAGTAGTCGTGCAGTAAACAAACTGGTGGTAAATGTCTTTGTGAAGAGCTTGTGTGAGAATCATGAATGCCTTCTTTTCTAACTCAAATTTCTTCTTATCATCATCAGACATAGTGCTGTAAGTTTCTGGATTAGATCCTGCAACTTCCAAATCATGATCAAATGCGGTGAAGAAGCACATCCATAGATCTTGACCTTGCCCCTGAACATAAGTTCTCAGCCTTTCTTTCCACCATCCCCAATCATTAATATGATTTAGTTTTGGCGGCTTTGTGCTTGTACCAGTCTCACTATCGTTCTGCATCATAGATTGAATGCTGTTGCTTTGATTTGTGACCAATGCCCATTGATTTGCAGTTATCATTGCAGCTTGAGGTGGGACAATAGCCTGCATCCATGCTTTGCTGAAATCTGACGCAGATTGCGTAGTGGATGATTGCGTAGCTGATGATTGTGGAGTTAGAGTCCACGCGGATGGGTCCCACTGACCGTTTGTTCCCATTTTTAAAAAAATTAATATATTAAGTGAAAATGGATTTAAAAATTGAAAAACAAGTTTTCTCTTTAAAAAATTTAATTTTCACAAACTATGTTAATATTTCGAATGATAACAACCAGCCGAAGGATCTTGATCGAAAGACCTGAAACACACAAACTTGTTAACCTTAAACAAACTGGGATCGAAAGATCAACACTTGTTCGACAGATCAACAGTGTTCGAAAGATCACTGTTGAGTTTCGAGCATTGACTTCGAAAGACTCTCCAATCGAAGGATCCTTGTCTTTCGAATAAGACCTGTAGACCGAAGGATGAACACGAAAGATGACTTCGAAAGACTCCCCAATCGAAGGATCCTAGTCTTTCGAAAATGAGCAGAAGACCGAAAGATGTATGTTTCGAAAATATTCCTTGGACCGAAAGATAAGTCTCACACTTCGAAGGATGCTCGAAGGATGACTATCTGTCGAACCTCCTTTGGTCGAAAGATGATCTTTCGACTTCGAAGGATATCTTTCGAACAGCTCTGACACGGTTGACAAAGGGTGACAGGTTGGTGAAAAAGGTGATGGGTTGGTAAATCTTTCGGCAGAAAGTATGGTCAGACCATGCTTTTCTGCAAAAACAGATTTTGTATGATTATTTTAATCAGTTCCCCCTATCCAATACACCAACAACTTTCGAAAATAACTAAACAAGATCAAAAGATGTAAACTTTGAAGAACACTTGAAGATATTATGAACACAAAGGGTTTTCCGGTAAAACTACAAACTTCCGAACAAGATTTAAACCGGATAAATAAAGTTTTTCAGAAAAATACAACTTTTCAAAAACCGAAAAACACCCAAGAACACCTCGGTTTTAACAAGGAGAAGAGCCAAAGCTCTGATACCACTTGTAGGTCCCTCTCGAGGATGAGATAAAACCTTTTCCTTGTTATATCAAACACACTAGCGAGTGCGGAATCCAAGCTAGCATGCAACCGAGAATGTATACGAGAACAAGCACAAACACAACACACAAGATTCACCGATTAACACCACATGTATTAATACGAATGAAGGGTCCGGTTACAAGCTCAATGTTTACAGATATGTTCTATAAACTCTCAAAGTGTGTGTGTGCTTTCAACAGAATGCTCTCTCTGTTTCTCTTGTGTCCACTCCCTTTTTCTGAACTCACTTTTGAACTGAACACAACACATGGGTATATATACCCGAACACAGCAGGTCTGGTCGAAGGATCATGCAGACTGATCGAAAGATCATCTGTCGACCACAAACAGCTCGAAGGATACATATATACCTCGAAGGATGATATCCTTCGAGGTCCATCTATCGAATGCTGTCTTTCGAGCTCATCATCGAAGGATATAAACTATCCTTCGATGATCTATCCTTCGACACACACAACTAACAACCAATGTGCTAACTGTTTGGCCAAGTCAAACCAGGAGGATGGTTGACTTGGTCAAACTTACATCGAACGCACATTGTAACAAACTAAGACGTAACCCAGACTAACATAAGACATCGTTTTGTATCATGACGAAATACAGACAAAGTACAGACACAAGTGCACCAACAAACTCCCCCTTGGCTGTAGCTTTGTCTCGATCTTCGTGTCTTCAAGTCTTCAAGGCCGAGTCGAACCGAGCCGAGTCGCGTCCACACAAAGTGCATCAACAGGTATGTCGAATGATAGAAGATACATATCGTCCGTTCAAGTTGAGCTTCCTGATGCAATTTGTTGGAATTTGTAGATTTCGGTTGGTTCAGATCTCGGTTCAGAAATAACAGCTTCGGTTTCATCAACCGGCTTTGAAAACCGAACGGAATCTACGAAGAAACTGTTGGAATTTGTGGATTTCAATATGGTTGGTGTAAAAGCTCACATTTTACTACGTTGACCATGTTGATATAGGAGAGTTGATGCAACTTTCCAAGCATTTTATCGTGTGTTGTAATTTTAATGAAGCAATGAAGATTGAATATGCAAACCGCATCTGTCTTCTGCTATGATTCGAAACATTCCGAATAACTAGCAGAACCCGACACGTCTTCTGTGATGATTCGAAACATTCCGAATAACTAGCAGAACCCGACACGTCTTCTGTGATGATTCGAAACATTCTGAATAACTAGCAGAACCCGACACTCACAAGTTGTTGATCTTTGGGTGGTGATTTACTCCCGAACAAACCATGCCCACCTTGACCAGAATAGATAAGCGTATCACTCGATCCACTTACATTCGAATAACGCTGAGAATCCACAAAGCTTATGGCCAGATTCTTTCCTTCAATCTTGGCAAAATCAATGCCTGCTTGTTTTATTATCACGAAAGTACTTAACAACTGAGATAACAGCTCCGGTATTTATCACCAATTCATCTTTAGTAGTGTTTGTTTGAGAACCTGATTCAGATACACAACGGTCTCTTTGCTTCATCCACTAGAACTATTTGTGTATGCATTCTTTTGGTAGTTAACAACGCTAATTAGAAAAAATATGTAAAATTAATCATATCGATTGCTATAACAGGATGGATGTGACACACACAGATAGATAAGCTGTCACAGTTGTCAAGACTGTTTGTCGGGTTTCCAATGCTCACACAGGGTGATAAACAACGCTGATACGAACACATGTGTTTCGAAATAGGCTTTGTTCTTGGTTTAATGAAGTTACACGTAACATCTAGTTATATTCAGATTTAAACAATGCCCGCCTCAACTGAGATAACGGACATCCATCAAGCTCAAAAACAAAACTTGTGTTTCCCATAGTCACAAAAGATTGCGGTTTGTATTTCGCATAGCCACCGTTTCCGTAGTAAAAAACGGTTGCGGTTTGTATTTCGCATAGCCACCGTTTCCGTAGTAAAAAACGGTTGGGTTTGCACATTCAATCTTCAATACTTCATTAAAATACCACTAGTAGAAGAACCCGACACGTCTTCATGTTACGGAGAATGTTCTAGAAATTAAAGAAAAAGGAAAAGATTTGTTGAAATCGAATTTGACAACTATGACAGCTTATTAAAAGTAGCAATCACCTCCAATCATTTCCTGGTCAAATCACACACTATAAAGTTTAAAGTTATCGTGTGTTGTAGTTTGGAAAGATGACCGAATAGAGATCTGAATAACAAACTGTGGAGAACTTGTTTGTGTCGGGTTCTTCTGCTAGTTACTCAATCAACGGACTGATCGGTAACGTTACTCTTCTTGTGCTCCGATTTAAGCGGCGTGTTCCGTTCAATGTTGTTAAAGGTGATTAAGAGTTTAGAAACCCTAAAATGATGGTGTTTTTACTGGAAAAAACGTTATACTTGAAAAAACATCCTTATATACGGCCCGTATACAGTTATACGGCCCGTATACATTTGGTAACATCAAAAACCTACCAAAATAATTCCATTGAGCCGTATACGTTTTACAAATCGTATAAACAGGTATACGGCTCGTATAACTATATACGGGCCGTATATAGTAAAATCAAAAAAACATTCTCTGCGCATTTTCCTATTAAAAACATTCTATACGGCCCGTATACTTTGTATACGGGCCCGTATACACTAAGGATATGAAAATAAGACATATGGGGTGTGAGAACAAGGGAGCCTAAAAGAATTGTCAAAGACTATAACTATTAATTAATGATCACGTGTCCTCTTCCAACGAAAACTTGACTCATTTATCGGAGCATTGCATTAATGTATTTGGTTTCAACTCCTAAATTGAGTATCACATTGTTGTGTTATCGATTATCTAAGGGACAATTGCATATTTCTCTTTAAAAAACTGCTTTACGTATTTACTCAACTTAAAATTAAAATTGCATATATCACCTTCATTAACTAATAAAATTGTAAATTTGTCCATTTTAATTTATTTCATTAAAAACAAGTTATATAATGACTTTTTTACCCTTATTTTTACTAAAACTTAAAAAAAATACATATTTATTCATTTTTACTAGTTTTTGTAGATTTTTACTAGTTTAGCGGTTTATTTCAGTATTTAAGTTTTAGTAAAAATAGTAAAAATGAATAAATATGTATTTTTTAAAGAATTGTGAAAAATCCACAAAGACTAGTAAAAATGAATAAATTTTTATTTTTTTAAGTTTTAGTAAAAATAAGTATAAAAAAGTCATTATATAATTTGTTTTTAATAAAATAAATCAAAATGGGTATGGGGCTGTTTGGTAGCATCTTAATGACCATTCAGATGCTACCTCTTGGTTCAAAACCTCTGAATGAATAAGGGGTAACCTCAAGTCTGAATTGTTAAGAGGTAACCTCTGAATGGTAAATCATCACATGTCACATTCTTCTACCTTCTCATTGATAAATTTTTAATAGTTCCATTAAGAGGTGGCATCTTAATGACCATTCAGATGCTACCAAACAGCCCTTAAATCTGCAATTATATTAGGTATGGAAAGGGGATATATACAATTTTAATAGTTAAGGAAGGAGATATATGTAATTTTAATTTTAAGTTGGGTAAATACGCAATTAAGTAGTTTTTTTAAGGGGAAATATGCAATTATCTCATTATCTAATAGGCACATGACTACACGAGGTGTACACTTTATACGGGCCATGAGAACAAACAAGTGAGTTTTCCATTTCGTTTTGATTTTTGTGTAAGGCCATATTTATATTTTAAAAAGTAGGATTCTAATGAGTTTTAAATCAAAAAATGATATATAAAATAGAGTTTCCTTTTTAATAAATTTTAATACATATACTTCTGTTTTAGTGTATTTTATGATATTCATATTAGCCAACGTGGGAGTAGCCCACTTGGTAAAGGTTTTTTGCCTTTTAGTGGGATGTCTTGGGTTCAATTTCAAGCAAGGAGTAAATTAGTATTTATTTGGTGTAATTTAGGAGTATTTAAGGTTTGTCACTCAAAAAAAAATTTGATATTCATATTAACTACTTATAATTATAATTACCTTTCTAATCATCCTTCTAACACACACTTAATACAAAATTATTTACACACTGATAATACGAATTGAGTTCAAAGTAAGGAGAACCATACTCCATTAATTAAGCGAGTTGACATTTGTTATTTCACTTTATACTTTGTACGTCTTACATCTATCGTACATGTACTATAAAGTTATAACGTATATTCGTATAATATCATGTTGTACACTACATTGCAAAATACAACCCTGTAACACATATAAAACAAACGCGAGACATACAAATAAGATATTGGAGCTCGTTCAAAGCTTTCACTTCATGTTTCCATTGTAGATTAATTTGGTAAGCTTGAGAATATGAGTATACAAATAAGTACATGTACCATTATTTATGAACCATTTATTTAATTACAATATACAAACAAGTTTTGAACATTTTTTTCAGTTTGATTGGGTTGAGTTATAATACAAAAGATTTAAAAATAAGAAGGGTAAGAAGGCACCAGGTAGTGACAAGTGTCCTATGAGTAATTAAATGGAAAGGGTAATTTTGTCTACAAGAGGAAAGAGAATATGCACATGCAAGTCACATGCTATTACACCCCTAACTTTTAAACGTCCGTAACTTTTTTATACATCATTTGTTTTAAAAAAAAATTATACCATAAAATCGAACGTTTTTTTATCTTTAATATGAGTACCATATTGTTATATTTTTCAAAAAAATTTCAAAAACCCAGTTGCATATTACACAATGGACGTGATGTAAAACACAATGTAAATTAGATTAAAAGCACAATCAATGACAACAGATAAAGACACAATGGACAACATACTAAAACACAATGAACATAACGTATAACACAATGACGATAACATATAACACAATAAGAATCAGACTAAATAAAAACACAATTGATGACAACAGATAAAAGACACAATTAATGACAGCAAATAAAAGACACAATGAAAAGCAGATGAAGACACAATGAAAAACAAACTAAAAACACAATACTTAACAAACTAAAACACAATGAACAAGATAATAAAAAACTTGAACAAATTATTAAACCACAATGGACAACATATTAAAACACAATGAATAACATAGTACACAATGGACATGATGTAAAACACAATGTAAATTAGATTAAAAACACAATCAATGACAACAGATAAAGACACAATGGACAACATACTAAAACACAATGAACATAACGTATAACACAATAAGAATCAAACTAAATAAAAACACAATTGATGACAACAGATAAAAGACACAATTAATGACATCAAATAAAAGACACAATGGAAAGCAGATGAAGACACAATGAAAAACAAACTAAAAACACAATACATAACAAACTAAAACACAATGAACAAGATAATAAAAAAAATTGAACAAATTATTAAACCACAATGGACAACATATTAAAACACAATGAATAACATATTACACAATAGACATGATGTAAAACACAATGTAAATTAGAATAAAAACACAATCAATGACAACAGATAAAGACACAATGGACAACATACTAAAACACAATGACCATAACGTATAACACAATGGCGATAACATATAACACAATAAGAATCAGACTAAATAAAAACACAATTGATGACAACAGATAAAAGACACAATTAATGACAGCAGATAAAAGACACAATGAAGAGCAGATGAAGACACAATGAAAAACAAACTAAAAACACAATACATAACAAACTAAAACACAATGAACAAGATAATAAAAAAAATTGAACAAATTATTAAAACACAATGGACAATATATTAAAACACAATGAATAACATATTAAACACAATGACCTGAACTAATAACACAATTTATAGAAAATCCAGATATAACAAAATCTTCATTGTGTCATATATTGTGTTATAGGTTTTTATAAAAACGCAATGGATAAAACTCAAATTAACATTGTGTTATATGTTTTGATAATAACACAATGTATAGAAACTCTCCTGACCAAAACCCAGTTAAAAGACACAATGACCTGAACCTTTAACACAATGACAAAAAACCCAGTAAAAATGAAAATTTTTATTTTATTTTTATATGATAATATGGTACTCATATTAAAGATAAAAAAACGCTCGTTATTATGGTGAATTTTTTTTTGAAAAAAAATGTCGTATGAAAAAGTTATGGACGTTTTAAATCGATGGGGGAATTGGCATGTGCCTTGCATGTGGAGAGAGAAAATCCATAAATATATGATTCCTTTTATGCCCTTCTATTATCTTCTTTTCTCTACAACCAATCTCAACCCTTCAAATCTAAGATCAATGGACTAGAATCCTTCTTACATTTCTTATTTATTTTATCCTTTGTATTTGATCCTAACCCCAGTTTGATTTACACTTGGAAATAATTAGAAAACGAAAATGATTTCAAGCAACGAAGAGAGTTAGAGTCAAATGGGCTTGTAGCTAAAGTCCAGTAGAGAAACTATTTATTACCTATATCTTAAAGGGTCATTCTATTCCCACCCCCCCTAATTACTAATTACACCCCCCCTATTAAAAACATCATATCCATCAATCATCCATCAATCACTTGGTTTTTGTTTCTAGCATATTTTGTCTTTTTGTTGTCTTTTTTATTCATTTATTTAATTAGTTAGTATTATTATTATTATTATTAATTAGTATTTGTTTATTATTTAATTAGTTAGTATTATTATTATTATTTTTATTATTATTATTATTATATTTATTATTATTAGTAGTAGTAATGATATAGTATTTATTATTAGTTTTTATTGTTATAATTTATCAAATTATATTTATAGCTGTAACAAAAGCTATATAAAAATAAGTACTTTTTTACAAAATTATTATCATTTAATAATTTACATACAGAGGTTTAATCGAGGCACCCCCCAAATGTAGCAGGTTGTGTTATCCAAGACTTATACATATTTTGACGTGATTCAAATATATTCTCCCAGCCAGCTGCATCATTTTCTCTCATTAATTTCCATAGGTTGTTTGTGCTGGCAATTGGATACTCTCCTTGCAATTCTACCATTATAAAATGGTTACCGTTCACGTGTGCAATTGAAATTATTTTTTTTTCTGGGAACTCGTGAGGGCCTCTCCAAAGCGGAAAACAAGTAGAACTGTTTCTTTTTTCTTGAGATAAAAAATGAACGATCACATTAAACTTGTTCGCAATCAAGAATCCTGCCTCTGGCATAATCATCCAGTGTTTTTCAGGTGCAAACCCCGATCCTGACCAAGCCAAGGACGTGAACACATCTTTGAATGAGCCTAAGAAAGCCTTAGTGTACTTATTTCTAAACTCGAGTAGCTCTTCCAACAGTGATCTCCGGATAAATAACCATTCATCTTCACCGTACCCGAGAGCAGAAGCTGTCGCCCGAAACCCACAATTTCCATCACCTAACACGTTATGTATGCGTGTAACATACGCATGGAAGATTTTTGGAATTAGATGAATATAGTTGTGTATCACCTGTGATGCTTGATCTTGGTTCAACCCCATGAAATCATATCCCGGTGTGTTTAAAAGGTTGGTAAAAAAACCTTGTCCGTCTGTATCTTGTGTCATGAACGGACTTGGTTCACCAGGATCGTCCTTGAATGGTTTTTTTCCGTAAATATCTTGATTTATGAACGAACTTGTTTCACCAGGCACTTGATAGTTCACGTCTGGACTAATGTAACCAACATAATCAGCAGTCTCTAGATACCCGAATGAACTATGTCTCCAAGGCTCTTGAGTGTAATCATGATCTTGGGAGTTCACAAATGAACTATGCCTTGCAGGTTCTTGAGTGTAATCCTGCTCTTGATAGTTCGTAAATGAACTATGCCTTCCAGGTTCTTGAGTGTAATCCTGCTCTTGATAGTTCGTAAATGAACTATGCCTTCCAGGTTCTTGAGTGTAATCCTGCTCTTGATAGTTCGTAAATGAACTATGCCTTGCAGGTTCTTGAGTGTAATCATGCTCTTGATAGTTCGTAAATTAACTTTTCCAGTAAACTTTTCTTTCCAGGCTTGGATCGATTATCAAAGGCTTGTTTAAAACTTTCCAGCTCGACATCACAAGTAATATCCTCACAATATACTGGTAACTCAAGTTTCCTCCAAAATTCATCGACCGAATCTAAAGGAATAGATTGACCTACATTAAAACATAAGTTGTCAGCTTTTAAATATTACCAAGCACATCGACCGAATCTTAGTTTAATACACTGACCTGCTTTCTTATACTTTGAGATTTCACAAGCACATGGTAATCCATAACACTTACGAGCTTGACAACGACAATGTGAACGCTTTAAATGACGCTCTTCTATTATTATATCAAGTGCTTCATGAGAAACAGAGCCATGTAATAGCTTCAACATTGGTAGGTTGTGTTTATGCATTAGAACAGTTCTACTTTTTTCGAAGCTATCTTTAACAATTGTATATTGCGAGTTCACTACTTCATCAATGTGACGAACAATCTTATCTAAGGTACAATTTGCTGAATTCAAGAATTTTTTTAGCTTGGCATGTTGGCTTTCAGCTCTGTTAGTTGTCTGATTTCCGAAATGTAAGCATTCGTTAGTCCATACGGACACAAACATTTCTTTATACTTGTTTAACCAAGTACTATTCAAGTAATCCAAAACATCTGCAAAGATAATAATGATGATAACGATGGTAACAATAATACTAACAGAATTATAGTAATAATACATACCTTGATGCTCGATTAACATTGCCTGAAGTTGCTTGTAACTTTGAGAAACGTGCCACCTACAAAGTAATCGGGTAGCATTCGGAAAAACTTTCTCGCATGCATTCATCAGAGCTAACTCCCTGTCCGTAACTATAACACGTGGTTGTTGCATGCTCCTCTCATCTAGAGTTGATTTTAAACAGTTTAATGCCCAAAGATATTTCTCCTCTGTTTCTTTACGCATAACTGCAAAAGCTATGGATATTGTCTTGTTGGTAGAAGTTACACCAACAATTTCAAGAAAAGGCAATTTATACTTGTTCGTATTGTATGTGACATCCATAAGCAACACATATGGAAAATCAAGGAAGTACTTGTATGATATTTTAGGAACAAAGAATAAGTCTTCCAACATGTTTGAAACTCTATTGGTAGAAATTTCAAAAGTATACCCTTTATTATTTAAATGAGACATTAGCACCTCCATCAAAGATTTCCCTTTATGATCCGTTGCTCGAATTTTATCACGTGCGTTATATATGTTTTTAATTGTAGAGACATTATTTTCATCACGCTCCTTTAGACACGTAGCCATTTTTAGTTTTCGATCTTTTAATCACCATAGCGTAACCAAGACTACGTCCGGTGTTTCTAACCCATTCCATCAACTCTTCACGAGACTTGAACACCTAAAAGTGAACTAATATTAGTTACAAAATATTAGGTGAACAAGCTTGAGTAGTTACAAAATATATATTATCCAAACAAACTCATTTAAACTAAAACAAGACCCTTAACCTAGCTAGATTATATAACTAAGCTGAAACTTGAAACATGGGAATTAAAAACTATACCTGATCTGTTGAAAATCCAGACATTTCTTTAACTTTTCTGAATGCTATAAAAGTTGAATAAGAAAGTGATGCTCTTGTGTCACTTTGTAAAATCTCTCTACTTGAAATTTAAGAGAGTAGCACCAATTATATATAGTAGGCAGTAGAATTATATGAGACCCTTATATGATCCACGTTTTTTTTAATAATAATAATAGTAGGCAGTAGCACCCTATGCCACTATCTTTTCTCTTGTTTTTTTAAATATAAAGCTGCAACTCTAGTACCAATTACCTTTACTTTTCACTGTAGAACGTTAGTTTTTTATCTTTGCATGGCAACAACTATTTCAACTTACAGTAATAATAATAGGATATATTATATCTGCAAATATCTTCAAAATTATTGAGGCAACATGAAGATATGACGCATGCATGGGACCAATTATAGTAGGCGTAGCACCTTATTCTTGACTTGGTGTTTTTAGTATTTTTTTTTTTTTTACAAACTTTGGGTGTAAAAAACTACCCTCTCGGGAACCACGTGCCACGGAGGGGCGTTGACCACGATTTTTTTTTACAACTAGATCCGTATATTTTAACAACATTCGCAAAAAAAAAATTCAAACGGCGCGCCCGAGGGGGTAGTTTTTTACACCCAAAGTTTGGTGTTTTTATTATTTTTTTTGTTTTTTTTACAAACTTTGGGTGTAAAAAACTATCCCCTCGGGAACCACGTGCCACGGAGGGGCGTTGACCACGATTTTTTTTTACAACTAGATCCGTATATTTTAACAACATTCGCAAAAAAAAAAATTCAAACGGCGTGCCCGATGGGGTAGTTTTTTACACCCAAAGTTTGTAAAAAAAAAAAACAAAAACAAAAAAACACTAAATATACTAAAAGGACAACAAAAAGGCAAAAAAACACTAAAAACAAAAAGCAAATGATTGATTGATGGATTGATGGATGTGATGTTTTTGTAGGGGGGGGGTGTAATCAGGAACTAGGGGGGGTGGGAATAGTATCACCCATCTTAAATTGAAATGTCGGTCATATTTACAATTTTGCTACGAATCCTTTCTTCTTTAGCCCTTTAAGTTTCAATCTTTGTTTACTTCGCTCCCTGTGCATTGTTGATGACTTGATGTACTTAATTTATTTTCTATTTGCTCTATCAGACGAAGACAAAAATAGAATGGGGAAGTACAATAACTTTTTTCATCTTTGTTACCCTCTTTTGGCAATTAGCACTTTTAACCCCTACTCTATTTTAAATGTTATACAAATTAACCTCTTTTATTTTAACGCTCCAACTTTACCATATACCATATGTAATATACGTTTTTAACCTATTAAGTTTTTTACTAATTTAATATTCGTATGATAACTTTCGTTTTTTTAAAAAGCAATTTTGCGTCGTCTTTAAAAACTTTGTAAGATATCATTTTGACCCCCTCGAGTTTCTAAAGTTTTGAGTTTACACCTATATTCCTTTACTTTAAAAAAAACTGTTTTTTACATGCATATCTTTATGTACGTATCGATGTAAATTTGAGTTGGTCTACGTTCCGGCGTATACTTTTTCTAGAAACGAGTGGGATCAAATATAGTGCGTTTTTGTTTAAAAAAACATTGTTAACTGCATCTTTTTATGTACGAGTACCTATATATTCGAGTTGGTTTACGTTTCGACGTAATTGTTTTTAGGAAACGAATCAGGTCAAATATAATAAGTATTTGTGGTTATTTTATGTATGTTTCTTAAATATTGTTTCGAACCGAGTGAAGTCAGATTGTGTTTTTTTTAAGAGCTCTAATTAGTCCATTTTTATTACATGTATCATTTTTTTCTTTATATCTGTTATGTTTTCTATGTATGAGTTGGGTTATATATAATATGCTATGATTGTACAATATAATTTCGATTTACTTTACGTTTTGATCCAATCATAATGCTTATATAGGTTACATTGACTTCAATCAGATACGTCTAAACGCACATTTTCATATGTTTAACGCATTTACAGAGTGATTTGACTAATCCATTTGATGTTTATGATGTACCAGCGCCGCAACGCGCGCGGGTCTTATTACTAGTATAATATGAAAGAAAAAGGTCGGTGGATTCGACCATATCTTTCTCACGTGACAACAAATTTACTTTTTGCATACAAACCATCTATTTTGATTTTTCTTTATAGATCACCTATTTATTATTACAACTGGTTTCCATTCTCTATAAAAAATTATTATTTTGATGTAAAAAACTGGAAAAAAAAACAATAGTTATATAATAAGAAATATTAAAATAAAAAAAAAACAAAAAAAAAACAAATTTACACCGCAATAACTTTAGAGATTTAATACATCCAACATTCGTCTTTTGGTAAGTGACACATTGACCCCTAACTTTTGGTAATTGACAACTTTGAGCCCTATTTTTTCTACTTAAAAACTTCACACTTCGTCTTCTCCAACATTTCAATTATTTTGTTTAAATTACTTTTACGAATTTACACCATAACGTGTAAGACATTCTATTTTTTTTTATCTTTGACTAACCACATTAAACGTAACATGTGTAACAAAGTCAAAAAAAATGTGCCAAGTCACATGCGGGCACCACATGTTAATGGCATCATCGAACGTGTGCAACGAAGTCGCAAACACGACGTTATCGCTGCAACGCGCGGCACGGGTAATATAATCTTAAAGACAAAGGTCGGTGGAGGACCTTTGTCTTTCAGTCCTCAACTTTTACAAAAATACACACTTAGCCCCTATACATTTATCTCCTTTCAATTTTCATATATTACAATTCTAATTTATATACTTTTACTTTTAACCTCTATACTTTTACTTCTTTCAATTCACACTCTCAAACTAGGTAACTTAAGCATTCACTTTTAACTTTTGGTAATTGACAACTTTAATATGCCAACTTTTTCTACTTGATAACTTAACGTCTCATTTTATTTGAATTGCTTCTACGACTTTAGACCATAGTGTCACACATTAATATATTTTTTTATCTATGTCTTACCATGTTAATGTCTAAAGTACTTTTACGATTTTACACAGTTGTCTAAAATATTGTTACAACTTTACATGTCGTTTTAAAATTCACGTTTCAACGTAAAGGACTCACGTTTTGACATAAACTTTTTTCTCAAGCGAGTCTGGTAAAAAATAATACGTTTTATACTTATTTTGTGTACGTTCGTAAATTGTATTTGAAATCAAGTCGGGTCAAATATAATACGTTTTCATTCAATGGCGATGTAATTTTTTTAAGTAAATAGTCGGGTCAAATATACAGTATAAATACGAGTTACTTTAACTTTCGACGCCGCCGCAACGCGCGGCGGGTCAAAATCCTAGTATACATGATTTTAGAATTTACTACAAATGGTTTGAGCATGGAATTCACTATAATAACTTAACTTGATATTTTTTTTCCATTTACATCCCTTAACTTTCAGTATTAACACTTACATCCTCTAAGCTTTCTAAAAACTCTGAAATTGTCATTTTAATCACCTTGAATTTATGTGCTTATTTTTATGAATATATCGGTATAAATTTAAGTTGGTTTACGTTTCAATATAATTTTTTCAAAAATGAGTCATGTTAAATATAATATGTTTTCGTGCTTATTTTTATAAACGTTTTCAGTTGGTCTAAGTTTTTATGTAAATTTTGTTCGGAAACAAATCGTGTCAAATATAATAAGTTTTCATTAAACAGTATAAATTCGAGTTATCTTACGTTTCATGAGCCATGTTAAATATAACACGTTTTTGTGTTTATTTTTATGGACGTTTTCAGTTGGTCCATGTTTTAATTGATAATCAATTACCAAAAAATTCATTACGCTCAAATCATGTTAAAAAAACCGACCCCGCAACGCGGGGTATCAATTCTAGTTTTTTAAAGCTGATGGTTGATAAACATATTGCAAGAATTGGAAGTTGATTTAAAACTTCATGTGAGTTTGAAATGTGGTAAATAGGGATGGCAAACGTATTCAGGTCCGACGGATATATCCGAAACCTGAAGAATTTGGGACGGGTAAACCCGATACTTGACGGGTAATGGGCCGGGTATGGGTATGGAAAAAAATATTTTACGGGTATGTGACAGGTATTGGATTAGATGATACCCGATCCGATTGCCCGAAACTATATACCCGTTTATCCGAAATATATACCCGAAAACTTTTAAGTTTTATATATATTTTCCTTAACTATAGTTTAGTAATCTTTCATTAAAGTAGCTTTATTATTTGAAAAAATAACTTTTCATTTTAAATATATATTTTGATGGCACAATTCATATTTATATGCTATGAAGTAGGGCTGCAAACGAACCAAACGTTCGGCGAACAGTTCGTGAACCGTTCGGTGGGAAGTTCGTTTGTGTTCGTTCGTTTATTAAACAAACGAACAGGAACAAGAAATTCCGTTCGTTTAGTTAAATGAACAAACATGAACAAAGGTCGTGTTCGTTCATTTATGTTCGTGAACGTTCGGTAACGTGTTCGTCGATACTTCATTAGTGTTTTTAGTATTTATATTTATTTAAATAGTTCAAAATTCCAACAAATTAAATATCTAATAAGTGTTGGTGTATTATATATTATATTCATGAACGATTGTTTGTGTTCGTTTATTTCCATTTGTGTTCATGAACATTAGTTTGTGCTCGTTTGTGTCCGTCAACGTCTGTTGCCTAAAATTAACAAACAAACACAAACGAACACGAACAAGTTCATTTCCTTAACAAACGAACACGAACATAAAATCTCGTATAATCTTAAACATAAATGTAGGTGGCTAGAACAAATGACATACATGCCCTCATTTGTCTTATTTAAACCCTTTCTCTTCTCCAGCTTCTTTTCCTCTTCTTCTCCAGGTTCTTTGCTACCAACCCTTTCTCTTAAGGGTTTCTTCAAGCTTTTCATCAAAATACAATTACAAGCGGACTTAAATTTCCCCATGAGAGTAACAATTTCATGGCGATTGTACGTATTCTGATCGTTACTTTGCGAACGGAGTTCGATGATGAAATTAGGGCGGCGGTGAGCGGTGGCGAAGGTTCTGGAGGACGGCGGAGATCGATCTCGTCGCCGGTGGTGAAACGGCCGGTGGTTCGCCGGAACCGGAGCTCTATTCTGGTGCATCGGAACAACTTGATCACTGCTCATAGCAAATCGCCAGACTGAGGGTTGGTAAAAAGCGCAACAACGGTCTGGAATTTCAAATGGAGTAGAGGGCTTTTAAGTTGCAGCTAGCCAGGAGCTTTAATTTGTTGGTCAGGTCAGTTTTGCTTAGCGCGTTCCTTTTAATTCTTACCCTAGGGTTTCTTCTTTGTCTATTGTGTTTGGTTTTTTTTCTACTTCTTATTTGCAAATTGATGTGTGTGTTTTGAGTTGTTACCTGTTGGATTTCATCTGTGATGGTCTTATGTTAGTATATAAAGTAAACGTAAGTTTTTGAAACACATCCTTGGTGAATTAATTAAGAGTTAGTTTTTGAAAAGATCAATGTAAAGTTGCAACTTTAGGCTATGTGATCTTAGTTATGTAACTACATTAAAAGATTACATTTACTTTTGTTGAATTAGGATGAATTGAATATAATATTCGTTTATAGTGAAGCAGGGGCTTCGTACAAAAAAAAACACCAGTTTGGTTTATAGATGACCCACAAAACACACTATATAACTGTAGTACTTTTAAAGAGTAGCTAGAAATGAAAATTATCAAGTGGTCAGTTTGTGTAAATCTATCGTGTCCGCCAAAAGAAATTTACACTATATTGGTATTGTTTCGTTTAAGTGGTTTAAGTGGGTGAGAGTCTCTGGGTTTATCCCTCAGAAAACACTAATAAAAACTTAGATCGAAATGCCAATAAAAGCTCACCCAACTACTTTAGCATAAAAAGAAAGTATTTGAACTATATTGTTTTTGTTTCGTTAAACTGGGTCAGAGACTCTGGGTTCCTCTGGAAACACTAAGAAAAACTCAAATCGAAACACTAATAAAAGTTCACCCAAGTACTTTAGCATAAAAAAAAAGGTACGACTCGAATCATATAATAATTTACATTAAAAAGATGTTTTATTATAATTATTATCTATATTTAGGTATTTGATAAACATATAGGTAAAAGTTTGCGGAAGGCGTTTAGCATCTCATTGTGGCCGACGAAGACATCCATAGGGAAATGCGAGTAGAGGAGTAGAGAAAGGATTAGTTTCTTGCAATTCGATGTATTATATATTTCTTAATTTTTATTTATTTCTCATACGTCACCAATATAAAAGCTCAGAAATAAGATCGATTAAAGTTAATGGGTAAATAGTACGAAATTGAATTTGTTGGATATCAAAGCAAACCATTTTGACCCGCTTCTTGATTTGTCAGCAGAACCATTTCCCAGTTTAACACTTATGGCATGAGGCTATCTCTAATTATATTCTCTCCTTCATAGAAGCTTATTAGGCCGATTAGCTGGCTTAGTTAGTTGGTTCAAACCGAATTTTCTGGTATAACATAAAAAGCATGGTCGGTGACTCCATGCTTTTTTCACGTGACCATTGAAGTAGAACATAGAAGTTGTACACCTGGCAAACAAGAATTGGTAGTCATCTGAGACATGGACACAAACCATTGGTCACTTTGTCCATTCTTATATATTATAAATCGTTTCGATATATATCTTAAAATATTTTGATGTAAAGAAAATGAAATAAACATCAGTTAAATAATAAGTAATAACAAAAAACAGAAAAACTTAAAACAAATTTACATCGCAACATACAAGACATCCAACTTTAGAGATTTTATACATTCAACCTTCATCTTTTGGTAAGTGACACGTTGACTCCTATTTTTTTGTAATTGACAACTTTAAGCACCATCTTTTTTCTACTTAATAACTTCACATTTCGTCTTCTTCAACATTTCAATTATTTTGTTTAGATTACTTTTACGAATTTACACTTCAACGAGCAAGACAACCACGTTAATATCATAAACATAACGTAACAAATTAAAAAACGCATCACGTCACAAACAGACGCCACACGTCAATGTTATCATCGTAACGTGTGTAGCAAAGTCACAAAAGCGAAGTTGCCGCCGCAACGCGCGGCACGGGTAAAAACCTAGTATATATTTAAAGAGTAGATAACCCAATTTCTGATTTAAATAGGAAGGTTAGCTTGTAGTGGTTCACAAAAAAGCCCGTATTTGGAATCGGATCCAGAAATAAAAACCCAAAATTGTTTTTTTCCTTGTGTATTCTGTACCTTGTACCTGTAACTGAACCTGATCATACTTGTAGGGTATATATGTTGAGCTCAATACTCGTACCTAATTTATACCCATAGATACTCGAATCCCGTCATACCCGATACCCGATACCCGTATCTTTTTATCCAATAGAATACCCGGATTTTCAGAGTATATTTTTATGTCTTTACACAACTTTTATATTTATTTTTTTTTAAAAATGCATGCTATAAGGTATATTATTTGTAATTAAGTGAATTTAGATTATTGTAATATACTTTAATTACTTTTAGAAATTACAAACCAAATTTAATTTTTATATAAAACAATATAAAAAGCTTTTTTTAAATAGAGGGTATTAATGCCTAGAGATGGGCATAATACCCGGTTCCAAACCTGGACCCGTAGAACCGACCCGGAACCGGTTCCAGTCCCAACCCGGTATTAAGCATACCCGGTTCCGGGTTTAAAAAACCCGACGGTTCCTACCCGGTTCCACATTTTTAAAAAAAATAAGGTCCATACCCGGTTCCAACCTGTACCCGGTTTCTACCCGTACCCGGTTCCCACCTGTACCCGGTTCCTGCCCGTACACGGTTCCCATGCGTACCCGGTGTCACTTATTAGATTTAACTTCTAGTATAGAACAAGGTAGAGGTTTTTGGTATAGGTTTTAAAGTGTTTAAATAATAAAATAACCGATTATAATATTAAGAACCAGTTCCTAACAGTAGCTAGGCAGCTTTTTCGTTGATTTGACAATACACTATTGGAATTCTAAATCCTTCCATGCCTTTCATTGGAATTCTAAATTATTCCATGCCTTCCTCTTTTTTGTCTGCCTCCACCTTATTGTGTGCCACCACTACTGATCCAATGTATTCCAATGTATTCTTCTTGTTTTATGATCAGAAAATAATAAACAAAAAGGAATCGTTCTCTGCAATACCAATTTTAATATACACTGCGGTCCAGTTCCAGTAGCTACCCCTATGCATGCAGGCTTTGTTCTTCACATATACGACAGAACCGGTTCCGACCCGAACCCGGTTCCGGTGAAACCCGGTTCCACAATACCCGAACCGGGTACAATAGGTTCTGGTTTCTGTGCCAAATACCCGGGTATGACCCGGAACCGGTTCTAAGAGGAACCGGGTACGCCCAAATTTAAGTGGAACCGGGTCCGGGTAGGAACCGGTTCCGGGTATTGTAAATACCCGATTATGCCCATCTCTATTAATGCCCGCTTATATAGTTGGGTTTTTCTCCTCAAATACATGTACCCAATCTCTATTCGGTTTCTCTCAATACCCAATATTCCAATACCTAAATCCAGAACTTGGTGTTAGAAAAACCGGAATTGTGCGCGTCTAGTTGCTTGTATCATAGTCGATTTTATATTATATTTACTTAATTAAACATTAATATCAATCATACACGTTTAAATATTTAAATTCCGCACCTTTTCATTTCATTCAATCCAATTTTATAATACGAATATCATACTCCAATCGTCTGTGGGACTTGAACCCAAGACCACCCCCTCCCAAGATATTAAAAGATATTGCCTTTGTCAATGGACCACCACTCCATTGGTTCGTTTCCTTTATGCTATCCAATATTTCAAGAGATATATTGTCTTACATTTTTATTTCTTAATTGTGTCTACTGTCTTATATGTACCACATTATTATACAATACAGTCTTATAATACAAGTTAGACAAAGTTAACAAGTATACAATGGAACATCAAATCCGAAATTATTGCATTAATCTTGTCACATGTGAAATCCGAATAAAAAAAGTCCTCCTAGATACTCTTCTCAATTTTCCGAATAACATACAATTAATAGCTAGCCAAAATCTGGCCTCAAAAACAAAACAAAACATTACACAAACAAGAGCGAATTTTGTAATTAACCCATCCAAGTAACCTTAATTATCCTATTTCTAGACACCATTTCATCGTTTCATCTTTTGATATTATAAAGTCCCTTTATACATCCCATGTAATACAAAGACTAAATATCAAATCGTATTATACAACGTCTATTTTTTTTCATGTCATTCTCCCTTTCGCTGAGAAAAGATGAATGTCACATTCCTTTGAAAGGGAAAATCACAATTCTTCAAGGTTATATGATTTGCAAAATATATCGTTGAATAAAACCGAAGTTATTCCTATATAAAATTTATGTTTCTTACGTAAATAAATTGTTTTTTTCAATGAAAAATGTTTCACTAATTGGGTAGACATAATAACAATATCTTTAAGAAGTTTATTTTTCAAAAGATAAAACGAGTGTAGACAAGTTTAACCACTAATTGGGTAGACATAATAACAATATCTTTAAGAAGTTTATTTTTTAAAAGATAAAACGAGTGTAGACAAGTTTAACCGATACATAATTGGCTAGAGGGCAAAGATTCATCTCTCAAAAGCCATTGCAACTCCATTATACTATTAAAATCAAGTGAACAAAAAGTTAAAAACAAACTAAGAACACTTAATTGATCTCATTTATTTGGAAAGACAAATCACAAAGATGTTATGGTTGATCCTATGACCACTTCCTCCGGAGGAACATGTTTATGTACATTAGAAAAGTAAACGCGGAGGAGGGTGTGAATCTATACATGACAAAGGAAATAACAAACTCAAACTAGAAATCGATAATAGGTTCACCAAGTGTAAGATTACGTTTGAGAGTCCATGGAATGTCAAATAGCTTTGCGGTCACAAACTTGAAAATTTTATTAACATTGATATTGTAAGATGCGCTTGAGAAGAACAATGTCGCGTTTAAGGCCTTCGCATATGCTCTCGCCTATAAAGGTAAAAGAAATACATAAACATGCATGTGTATGATGATAAAATTTAGATAAAAACTTTGTATTTAAGAGTAAATGGTGTTAGTTTCGTCTCATGACGTGACTCTTGTGACAAATTCAATATTGGAGGTGGGATAAAGAACAATCTTTTAGAAGCTAGTGAGTGATGAGTGACCCATCACCTTTAATTATAAATGGTCAAAGGTAGTTGCCTCATAATATGACTTTAAAGGTTAGATCTCTAGCGTCCCTTTCAAGTTTCAATCATAATGAAAGTTTGAGCAATCTTTATACATTAAGATAAGATGTTACTTATAATAATAAATTTTAATAATCTCAACTATTAACTGTTGGCCGATAACAGTCCAAACTTCAAAAATAACTAGTGGTGGTCTCATCTTTTCACATATTGTAAACCAATGGACTTTTACTTACAGAACCTTAATTTCTTTTTGTCCATTTATCTTTTTCGGTTTAGTAAAGGTCCATTGGTTTACAATATGTGAAAAGGTGGGACCGCCACTGGTTATTTTTGAAGTTGAGACCGTTGCCGGCTAACGGCTAATAGTTGGGATTATTAAAATTATTATTCATTATTCAATATATTAACTTTATATATTATCATCTTTTTGTGTTTTAAATGATTAATTGATTATATTATGAACCCTTGATGTTAAATTAATTTATAAAGTATTATTACCGACATACTAAAGTATTTAAGTCTCTATCAAATATCATTGAGAGATACTTTTAGAGAATAAATTCGAGTGTTTCAAATGAAAATTTACTTTTGGCTTCTTTTGGTTGGTTGGATGGACAGATATGAGACATTTCCTTGTAAAATAAAAGACACTCTTTTGTTGTGTGATTTTAAGTTTAAAGTCTTAATCAACCCTGTTTTTACTAGTCAATTCATATGCATCTTTTGATTAAGTGGTAATAGTTTAATAATGTACGAAATTTAATTGTTAACTTTTTGATTTTGAACTCAAGTGGTTATGATTAGAAACAAAAAAGAGCTTTATATATTACCTCGCTTGCGATAGTCCATTGTAAATCCAAGGGAAGCTGGACAAATTCATCAAACTTGCTTCCAACCATCACTAGCATTGCTGTCTAATAAACTCAAACAATCAATCAGAAAATCAACTAGGAAATCAAATATCATAAATTAAGTTAACACCTTTTGTCTTAGTGTGTCACATCTTAATCTCACATGTATTGTAGATTAAAACTTTACAAAATATATATATTACATGGTATAAATTTTGAATACATAAGGTAATTTTATATTACCTGGTTGTAGTTCCTAGCTTGCTGATGCCAATTGATAACACTAAACAAAAACCAAAATGCACCACTTAGTTACTAACAATTTCAACAAAGTATTTAAAATATTAAGGCATTTTAAACACTCATATTACCTATAAAGTGTACGACGACTTGTTAAGTCAAACATGAAGAATATAGCTACAGAGTCCTTACAAGCTGCAGGAATCATATTCTTTGAATCACCGTCTACAAAAATCAACATTACTTATTAGAGAAATAAAATTATCAAGAATGTATAATATCTTTTAGCTAAAAAAATGAAAATAATTATTTTTCTATTTTCCAACGGCATTATTCAATGTTTTATCTCTATAGCTACACGATACTTCAACAAGAAATATCTTGGAATGTATAATACACTTTTTAAGAAAATAATGTCAACTTCAAAACAAGGTGCCTAACCAAAATTTCACGTATAAATAAAAAATAAGAAAAATGCGAGTCAAGTTTATATGTTCCAAAACATTTTATAAAATAGATATGTAAACAGAGCGCCATTAAGTGATTTAGTTTAGAAGATTGAGGGATTTTAACGTCCGTGATATTATTGTCTAATGTACGTTTTTTTTCTTTTGGGACTTCTTGATGTTCTATTTTATGATCTAATAAAATAGTCACCGTTCGGGAAAAAAATAGATATGTGAAATAACTATTTTGGTTATTTATTTTTTACCTGGGTATAACGCGTCTCCACCAGCTTCCCAGATGTTGTAAGAAATTCTAGCTTCTCCAATCCGTAGTGTTTTATCCATATGATTTATTCTTTTAGCTTCAAATTCTTCCTTATTTTTTTCTTTACCAACATACTTTGCCTTCAATGGATAAAGGGGTTAGATCATCAAGTAATGTATGTCTACGCTTAGCAATAAAATGTAGAATAAAGAACCTTAGAAAAACAAAATAAATTGTAAAAATGGGTATTTGATTTAAAGTTTTAAACTGCCATGAAAAATGTTTTAATGATTTTAGAAATAAAACCCCCAAAAATTTAAAGTATGTATTTTAATCCTTGCAGAGGTGATAAAAACCG
>JARYGA010011650.1:0-12616 GCA_030545235.1 Helianthus tuberosus | reverse complement strand
TGTATAAATGAACAATGCATGTTGCATATAGATTTGTTTGTGTGTTTATAACAGTTTGCAGCACATCATACATGAGGAAACTCCCATGGGGAAACTCCAAGTTTCACCATGATGAAACTCCCTCATGATGAAACTCCATAAGTGACGAAACTCCCATGATGAAACTCCAAGTTTCGTCATCTAGTGTATGGGGAAACTCCCTTTGTGATGAAACTCCAATTTTCGTCATCTAGTGTATGGGGAAACTCCTGTTGAGTGACGAAACTCCTAGAGTTTCATCATCCTTTGAAGTTTCGTCAGGCCCAAATGATGTTTCGTCAAGCCCATTTGGTGTTTCGTCATTTGTTGGGCCAAGCTGCCTATATAAACACATCATGGTTTCAGTGTGAAATCATGAGAGCATAACCTTACTGAGAGTTTTACTTCAAACATTGTGTGTATGTGTTTGAACCTTGTTCTCATCTAATCAATTGACTGTGATTCATTGGTTACTTTTTGTCATTGATACTATCTGTGTTTGGTTTGGCATAGTCACGGGGATTTCGCACTCGTGACCGTGTTTGTGATAAACAAGGATTTGGTTTCGTTAATCGATCATCCGAGATTCAGGACCTACAGTTTACACATGTATACATCATCATGCTTAAGCTTAAAAAATATTTACGCATGTGTAAATCAACTTAGTTACTACTGTATCTGTGTAATAAGCAATTTACACATGTGTAAATAAGATGTGCACATTGTAACAACGATATTAGAACAAATTAGTATGATTAAATAGATGTAGTTATGAAATTTACACATGTGTAAGCAGGTTGTTTACACATTGTAAGTGAGCAGTTTTGCTCATTTACACATGTGTAAGTCAGTCGGATTTTGAGAATTATAAAACAGAGAAGATATCTGAGAATTACAAATAAGTATGATTAAATAGGTGTAATTATGCAATTTACACATGTGTAAGTAGGTTGTTTACACATGTGTAAGTGAGTCGTTTTGCTCATTTACACATGTGTAAGTCAGTTAGATTATTTGTTTAAGATAGCAGTAAAACAAATGGCTTAATGGTATTGTACTTTGTCACTTTGACTAGGCACATTTTTAGGAATAATGGTACATTCTATTATTAGCTGGAAAATGACAAAGAGAACTCTGAGAGGTCATCGTAGAAGCCCATAAAATAATACGAAGATTGTACTTTGGAATGCGAATATTCACCGAGAAGAGAATGGAGTTTGAGAGAAAGCAAATGGAAAATAGAGACTAGTATATATTTTGAATCACGACTTGTTTTTATGTTATCATGCATACTGCGTGTCGATGATTATGAATTCGTTTTATGTTATTGTTGATATCGTGTCTAAAGGGTTATATGACTTGTTGAGAAATTGAATACTTTTTATATACGGATAATACTCTTTTAGTTTAAATCCTACTTGTTGGTCAATATAATACTTAATATTTTTGAATAAAATACTGTTATGGGTGAAATTCTGAGCCCATATCCTGGAAAATATCTTGATCTATATCTTGTTTATGTAGTATCTGTTTACATCCGGGATGCTGATTCAGGATATTGGTAACATCCTGAATGGTATCCTCGAGATTACTAATGGATTACGTGCAGGTACGTGGGATAGAAGCTAACAACGTTCACAAGACTTATTCCGCGGAAGACTCGGTCCAAGTCATTCAAATGAAGACGTTGAAGCCGTATTACTCGGTCAATAACGTTCATAATGGAATATTCGGAGTAGCCCATATTTGTAGGGATTATTGTTTGTAATTCATTACTATAAATAGGTGGGTATACCAGATCAACTAGGACATCACAATCACTCTCGCTACACTCTAACACTTGCTATCTAGCAATTTTCACAAAATCATTGTAACACTTAGCGATCTGGTCCATATCCTGCACTGTATCCTGAAGTTTAAAGCAATAAGAAGAACAAGGCAGCTGCGATTGTCAGCTCCCGAGGTTTTATGCCGGCGATCTAGATTGATCAAGGGCTTTCCTCGTACATCTCGTGTCATTTCCTTTATTTTTTGCTCATTGTTTGATCATTGATACAGCTCAATATCCTGAGCCGTATCCTGAATACTGATTTTCTAAATAACTTAACAAGCCTATTTTCTATAAACTTTCTAGCACACTACCTCACATTACTAATTTGATCACTAAATTGCTTCGGTAATTTTTGACCAAAACAATTTGGCGCCCACCGTGGGGCAAGTGGTGCTCTCTTTACTAAAAATTTTTGGTAAATCGCTAATCGGTTATCTATTTTCAAAACTTTTTGCCACATTGTCCATAATGTCCTCAAGATCAAACATGAGTTCCTCTACTGTGTCTGCTACGACTTCTGCTACTACAGGTTCGGTGCTTCCACCACCTCCTCCAAGAATGCCAGCCTCTACACGACCTCAGGATATTATCCCTACCCGCAGTGTTCAGGAATCTGCCCCTGTTTTAGCTTCTAACGACGAAATTTTAACCTTATTTGGAAGTGTGCAGGAACAAATGAGGCAGCAGCAAGAGACAAACCAAATGCTTTTAAGGGAAATACAACTCCTGAAGTCTGGCTCGAGCAGATCTGCTGAGGATATTGTCACTCCATTGCAACCCAGAACTTTGAACTTCAGTTCTGCTGTGTATACTGAGGATAACAGGGGGAATATTGTGCCCAGCCTTCCTCAAAATCATACTCCTGAAATACCCTCCTCGGTCAGGATGTCGACCATAAGGAGCTTAGGATATGCTTCAGGATATGGGCAAAATCCTCCAACGGGTAACGTGTCAAATAATAATAATACTCATACTACTAACAATAGTGGATCCTTGCAGGATACAGGTGTGACATCGGCACTTACTAGGGAACTTCAGAAGTTGAAGGACATGATATCAAGTGTACCCGGGGTGGTCCAGCCAATCCCGGAAGTGTCTCAAGACAGCCACAAGATATCTCGTTTTGCATATCCTATCTGTGATGCTGAGATCCCAAAGAGGTTCCAAACCCCCAACATGAAGCTTTACGACGGAACAACGGATCCTGAAGAGCATATTGCTCAGTATAGGGAAAGGATGGAGATCAACCCTATCCCTCCGGATCTCAAGGAAGCGTGCTTGTGCAAGGGTTTTGGTTCAACCTTGACAGGATCAGCTTTGAAATGGCTCTTGAATGTTCCTCCACATTCAATTACATCTTTTGCTCATTTAGTAAATTTATTTAATAGTCAGTTTTCTTGTAGTAGAAGCTTCGAAAAATTAACAAGTGATCTCTACAGGATAACACAAGGGCCTCAGGAATCCCTTAGGGATTATGTGAACAAGTTCAGCCGGGAATCACTAGACATTCCTCATCTTGATGTTGCAACAGCTGTGCAAGCTTTCAAGATGGGGTTGCAAAAGGATTCTCAATTTTATCAAGACCTTGTAATGAACCCATGCAGGAACCTGGATGAAGCTCGGAACAGGGCCCTAAGATACATTCGGTTGGAAGATGACAGAAAGATGCAAGAAAGGATGAACTCATCCAACACTTATGAGTCAACTAACAGGAAGTCGGAATCCTCATTCAAGTCGTATCGGCCTAAGCCATATGGCAGAAATGAGAACAAGAGAGTGAATGCTGTCGAAGATGAGGATCCTGAAGAGTATCCTGAATTATCTGAATATTGCTTTTCTGTTAACATTCCTGAATTGATGTATGCCATGCAGGGTCTAGGGGACAAGGCAAGATGGCCTCGAAAGAATCAACAAAAAGCGGATTGGAAAGACAAATCAAAATGGTGTGCTTTCCATGAAGATTTCGGGCATATGACTGAGGATTGCATCGCTTTGAGGAAAGAAATAAGCTATCTTCTAAGCAAGGGATATTTGAAAGATCTCTTAGGAAGAAAGAAGAATAAGGGTCAGGATACTGAGAAGGATCCTGAGCGAGCAGCATCACCTCCCGCGGATGCCAAGATAATCAACTTCATTTCGGGAGGATCCGACATTTGTGGGACTTCGTATTCGGCAGCAAAAAGACATGCAAAAGAAGCTAAGGCCGAAAGGGGAGACAAACCTGTCAGGATGACTACACTCACAACCGACAAAGTGATCACATTTGATGCTGATGACAGGGATACTGTCCAGGATCCTCACCATGATGCTCTGGTAATAACGTTATATGTGGCTAACCATTTTGTACGCAGGATATTGGTTGATAATGGCAGCTCCGTCAACATAATCCAACTAGAAACACTTAAAAGAATGAATGTATCTCCAATGGATATCACTTCAAAGTCTACCGTGCTCGTTGGGTTCAGTGGAGAGGCCAGAAACACAGTGGGAGAGATAAAGTTACCGGTGTACGTTGAAGGAGTCAACTCTATACAACGTTTCTGTGTGATGGACTCTCTATCCTGCTATAACATTATACTGGGAAGACCATGGATTCACGATATGAAGGCTGTGCCATCAACATATCACCAATGCATCAAGATACCTACCCCTTGGGGAGTTGTTAAAGTTGATAGCGATCAGCAGGAGGCGAAAGAATGCTACTCATCCTCGATGAAATCCTCAACCAAACCTAGTGCAGCATAGCAATTAAAGACGCGGGCCCAGGATATCGTGGAGGATCCGGAGCAGGATGTGAGGAAAATTATCCTGGACCAGGATAATGCCGATATTTCGGTGCTCGTGGGAACCAATATCCCTCAGGATATTGAAGAGCAATTAATTAACTTTTTAAAATGCAGGATGTCGACGTTTGCATGGAAGCATGAGGATATGACAGGCATATCCAAAGATATTATCACTCACAAGCTTGGAATTGACAAATCATTCAAGCCCGTACAACAAAAAAGAAGGAAGTTTGCTCCTGAGCGGAATACGATTATTCAAGAGGAAGTTGAAAGATTGTTGAAGTCCAAAATGATCAGAGAAGTCAAGTTCCCAAGGTGGCTAGCAAACATGGTTGTGGTACAAAAGAAAAACGGGAAATGGAGAGTCTGTGTAGATTACACAGACTTGAGTAAAGCTTGTCCTAAAGACCCATTTCCTCTTCCCCACATTGATGCAATGGTAGATGCCACTGCTGGGCATGAAATGCTGACTTTCATGGATGCATCCTCAGGATTTCAACAGATTCAAATGGAGCCTTCTGACCAGGAGGATACTGCCTTCATGACACCAACAGGTATTTATTGTTATACAGCTATGCCTTTTGGTTTGAAAAATGCAGGTGCAACATACCAAAGATTGGTAAACATGATGTTCAAAGACAAACTGGGGGACACCATGGAGGTGTACATTGACGATATGGTGGTAAAGTCAAAGAAAGCTCAGGATCACCTCCAGGATATTAAAGGAGCGTTTGATATCCTGGATCAGTATAATATGAAGCTGAATCCTGCTAAGTGCCATTTTGGAGTAGGAGCAGGAAAATTCCTAGGATATATGGTGACCAAAAGAGGAATAGAAGCAAGCCCGGAACAGATTAAAGCCATCTTGGATATTAAATCACCCTCAAATATGAAGGATGTTCAACGATTAACAGGGCGAGTGGCAGCATTGAATAGATTTATCTCAAGGTCTTCAGAAAAATGCAAGGATTTTTATGATATCCTGAAGAAGAACAAAAAATTCGAGTGGGGTGAGAAGCATGAAGCAGCCCTACAGGATTTGAAACGATATCTCTCAACCGCACCTCTACTGATGAAACCTGAAAATGGTGAACCACTATCCCTGTACCTTGCTGTATCAGGGAATGCTGTAAGTGCCGTTCTTATAAAAGACCATGAAGGTCAGCAATATCCTGTTTATTATGTTAGTAAAAGTTTGTTAGATGCTGAAACTAGGTATTCTCATTTAGAAAAATTGATACTAGCATTAGTTATGGCGTCAACCAAACTTAGACACTACTTTGAGACACATAGGATACACGTTAAAACAAATTATCCTGTAAAAAGTGTACTTAGGAAACCGGAAATGTCGGGTAGAATGGCTAAGTGGTCAGTAAAGTTAAGTGCTTATGATTTAGTATATGAACCTAGAAATGCCATAAAGTCTCAGGCTTTAGCTGACTTTGTGGCTGATTTTAGTAGTGACATTCAGGATGAGGTAGACCTAGAAGTTCAACAATTAGGAGAATCCTCAGGATCCTGGACATTATATACTGATGGTGCATCAAATATAAGAGGAGTAGGATTAGGAATACTACTAAAATCGCCACAGGGGGACATATTACCCCAGGCTATTAGGTGTGAATTTCCTGCTACCAATAATGAAGCAGAATATGAGGCTTTAATTGCAGGATTAGAATTGGCTAAGAGCATGAATATAAAAAATTTACAAGTATATGTTGATTCTTTGTTAATTACTAACCATTTTAATGGATCCTATGCAGTTAAGGGTGAGAAGTTAATAGAATATCTTGATATTCTTAAAAAATTAGCAGGATATTTCGATGTTTTTACACTTGAACAGGTACCAAGGGAGGATAATGCTGAAGCGGATGCCTTAGCAAATTTGGGATCATCAATCAGGGTACCTGAAGGGACTCGAATACCAATATTGCATATCTTGTATCCTGCGACGAATCCTCAGGATGAGGAAGTAGCGGGCATCCAAGATCCTGAAGCAGAATATCCTGAAGAGGATCCTAAATCCTGGACGGCTCCAATCATAAAATATCTTAAGGAAGGACACATCCCCGGAAATCAAAATCCTAAGGCATTTAGGATGAAGGTATCACGATTTACTATTATAAATAATATTTTATATAGGAAATCTCTTGCAGGACCATATTTGAGGTGCTTGGAGGATCCTGAAGCCAAAGAAGTACTTCAGGATATACATGAAGGGGATTGTGGTAATCACACCGGGGGCAGATCATTGTTCTCGAAAGTATTAAGGACAGGATATTATTGGCCAACGATGAGGAAAGATGCTGTAGAATATGCTCGAAGATGTGATGCATGTCAAAGACATAGTAACATACTACATCAACCAGCTGAACCATTATATCCTGTAGTTTCCCCTTGGCCATTCATGAAGTGGGGGATGGATATAGTAGGGAAGTTACCAAAAGCTCCAGGAGGAAAAGTTTTTATGTTAGCTATGACAGATTATTTCTCCAAGTGGGTTGAGGCCGAAGCATTTGTCCAAGTAAGAGACCAAGAAGTGGTATCCTTTATAAAAAGGAATATCCTGACTAGGTTTGGAGTACCAGCTGAGATCATTTGTGATAATGGGTCTCAGTTTATAAGCAAAAGGACTACCGACTTTTGCAAGAGTTGGGGAATCAAAATGATCACATCTACTCCGGTACATCCTCAAGCGAATGGACAAGCTGAATCTTCAAACAAGATAATAGTGAATAACTTAAAGAAGAGACTTGGAGCCAAAAAAGGAAGATGGGCAGATGAATTACCCTTTGTTTTGTGGGCTGATAGAACAACGGTAAAGAATGCAACCGGCCAAACCCCGTTTGCCTTGGTATTTGGAGCGGAGGCGATGATTCCAACAGAAATGACGATACCTACTGCAAGATCTATGCTGCAGAATCCTGAACAGAATCCTGAAGTCTTATGTCAGGATTTGGATACTATAGACGAAAAAAGAGATGTAGCAAGGCTAAGGATAGCAGCATATCAACAAAGAATATCCAGAGCATATAATAAAAACATAAGGACTAGAAGATTTCGAGTTGGTGATTGGGTGCTAAGAAAGGCTTTTCAAAATACCACTAATCCTGCCGATGGCAAGCTAGCTCCGAAATGGGAAGGACCTTATGAAGTCGAGTCTGAAGCAGGGAAAGGAGCATATCGACTCAGGAATATGGAAGGGGATATGCTACCAAGATCCTGGAATGCAATACATTTGAAGCTTTATTTCAAGTAAGAGTAGAATTTATTTTCTATCCTGGAATGGTATGTATTCTATTTTTAAATATATTTTTGTTTATTGTCTTGAACCCACTACTGACTTAAGCATCGGAGGGGTGTTAGCCAAGCTAACACCCACCTTAGTTTACAATTGTTTTGCAGAATATCTTTTAGGATATAGCTCCAGGATATATACTCAGGATAAGTCGAAAGATTAGAGGATTGGCCCCCTCTCTCACGTTTAAGGGATCCTGGTCCCTTCAAAGGTTTAAAGGTATTCACCTTTCTTTCGAATTGGGTTTAAACACCCCGCCTGGAGCGCAAGTTATCCAGGGGTAGTTCAAGGTGGCGGGACCAGTTCATGTAAAAGTGGCTGACAATTTCGTTACTGTTGGCCATACCCTGGATCCTTAAGGTATATGAGGATTGATCACCCTCTCTCGCGAAAGGGTATTTTCATACTCTCTAAGGTTTAAAGGTTTTCACCTTTCTAAGAATTGGAGTTTATACACTCTCGCCTGTAGCGCATGAAATTTAGGGTTTATCCCCAGATATCAGGGTTTATCCCCAGGATATTAAGGGTTTATCCCAAGTATGCTAAGGATTCATTTCAGGATATCATGGGTTTTGCCCTGGGGTATTCGGTGTTCATTGGAGTCAAAATATAAATACATTGGTGTTTTTGGCAAACACAGGGGACATACGTAATACTGCTCAAAGGATGGATCCAAGTTTATAAGTATACACTGGGGACAAACTTATGATAGAGGATTGGAACTGATCCTCTAAGGATCTCTAGTATGATCTCTCCTTTTTATTTGGACAATTTATAGGTGTATTTTAATATCCTGATCAAGATATCTTTCAGGATATCTTCCAGGATTCATTTATAATATATGTTCCTAAGAATGTTCAAACCAAACAATTTTCATAAGTAAAATTTGTATGACAATAACAACAGTAATAGGATCAAAAGAGAAGTTATATTATTAACATACCAAAAGTTGTGCTCTTAGTTTCACCTCAAAACAAGGCCCATCCACTAAGAGCACTAATAGTTCATAACCATATTTACCCAACAGTTGAAGGCTTCATCTCAAACCGAGACCCATCCACCTTCAACTGTTGTATTGTTCAAAAAGCATGCAGGTAATGTAAATTGTTCAGGTACGGGAAAGTAAAATGCAGAAAAGTAAATTGTTTGTGGAACTACAAACCAACATTCAAATTCAAAAAGGTGGGCTCTGGCCTTGGCACGTGTATCCGTCATCGCCCACCTAAATGCCCTCACACAGCGGCATCTCCTCCAACTTTCTCAGACTTCTCCGCTCCAGCATCCTGACCAGCATCCTACGCAGCATCCTGACCAATGTCCATCCCAGCATCAGCTCCAGCATCCTTCTTCTCTCCGGCTTGCACCACCACCTCTGCTGACTTAGAAGACTCACCGGCTTCAGTAGGAAGTGGCACAGCTTTGCCTCCGAGCTCCTTTAACTTAGCCACCCAGGATTCAACTGGCCAAGATGGACAAACAAGGCCCGTCTCCTTGGCCTCGTAGGCCATCTTGATGCGTGCTTGTAGCAGAGAGACGATAGCAGAAGCCTTGATTCCCTCTCGAAAGTTAATCAAGGCCTGATCATGATCCATTTGAACGCTGGCAAGTTTGACCTCGGCGTCTTGGGTGACCTTCTTTAGCAAGCTTTCATAGTGCCGGCTCTTCGCTTCAGCAATAGCACCTTGGTCAGCAACGGTGCTCTCGAGCTGCTTGATCCTGGCTTCATGAAGTGCCACAGTACCACAAGCATCATTATACAAGTGAAGTAAATGCTGGAGGCCCTGCACATTGATTAAAGGTATGGAGTTAGAATGTATGCTGACTAAGACATCCTAACAGGATACCCTGTTAGGATATACGTGCAGGATATATGTGCAGGATATACATGAAGGATATGCGTCAGGATATTACCTTGTTGAGGAAGGATGTCATTGGCTCTAAGGAGTCGGAGAAGCTGAGTTCGTCATAGGAAAACCCTTCTGAGCCTGGAGCACTGATCTCAAGACCCTTTCTCTTTTTCGCTACGGAAGCACGGGTTCTTGGATTGGCCTTGGGAGCCGGGAGTGGCTTGGAGCTAGTAGCAGCAGGAGTCTCCTTCTTGACTATGGCTGGAGTTGGATAGCTGTCAAGTTCATCCAGGTCTAGATAGACTGGGACTTTGCTGGAATCTGCACACAGGGAGTAAATTCTAAATCCCTCCTATGAATAACAGATGAAAAACATATGTGTGCAGGATGTCTTGCAGGATCCTTACCAGACATGTTGGCACTTGAAAGTGGGCTTGGAGTTGGTGGAGAAGGATTGAAACTTCTTTCTGCCTCTGGGAGAAGTCTAATGGCGTCTATTCTTTCTTGAGAATTAGCAAGAGGAGGTGCAATCTTCCTAAAATCAGCTGCACAAAAATGAAAATTTATTAGTTCAGAATATGAGACAGGATAAGAGACAGGATCGTTCTTAAACCCTAATTCCTACCCTTTCTTAACCATCTCATCGGATAATCCGTTCCACCGGGGATTGAATCCCTTTTTACGAAGAAAAACTTGGATTGCCAACCATCCTCGTTTTTGGTGGCACGAAGTATCAATGGATCACCGGAAGTAGAATAAAATAGGAATCTAGATGAGCCATGGCATCTAAGCTTGTAGGCTAAAGGGAGATCATGGACGGAAAGGTCAGGTATGTGGTTTCTCTTGATTTGGTCAAGAACAGACAAAACACGCCAAAGCATTGGCATGGTTTGACTGAAAGAAATTCTAGTGATATTAAAGAACTCGGTAATGAAGTCCGGAAAGGGGAATCGTAGCCCTAAGGTAAAGGGGAAAGCATTGAAACAAATCCACTCGGTGGAAACCATATCTGACTGGATTTCTCTATCAAAGGGTCGGAATATGGTTCCATCCGGAAAGATGCCGGAGGATTTCAAAGCCGACAGATGAGCACTATCAAAGCTGCATGTTTCGTTCTCCGGTTCTTGGAGAAGATTCTGTTGGATGAATGTGGGAGCCGAGTCGCCTGAACTGGACCTCGTTTGCCTAGGCATTTGGTCGCTTGAATTCTTGCCGGAGAAAAATAAAAGATGATTATGAAGATGGGAGAGAGTATATTACCTTTTTCTTGTCGATTGTGGGTAAAAAAGGAGATGAGGATGAGAAGATATAGGCTGGGTGGTTGAAAGCTGTCACATCAATAGTCTTATCTCTTAATTGCCTTGGCCACCGTGAAAAAATGTAACTGTTAGGATATCAAACGGTAACATTTTTGGGGACAATTGTTATGGGTGAAATTCTGAGCCCATATCCTGGAAAATATCTTGATCTATATCTTGTTTATGTAGTATCTGTTTACATCCGGGATGCTGATTCAGGATATTGGTAACATCCTGAATGGTATCCTCGAGATTACTAATGGATTACGTGCAGGTACGTGGGATAGAAGCTAACAACGTTCACAAGACTTATTCCGCGGAAGACTCGGTCCAAGTCGTTCAAATGAAGACGTTGAAGCCGTATTACTCGGTCAATAACGTTCATAATGGAATATTCGGAGTAGCCCATATTTGTAGGGATTATTGTTTGTAATTCATTACTATAAATAGGTGGGTATACCAGATCAACTAGGACATCACAATCACTCTCGCTACACTCTAACACTTGCTATCTAGCAATTTTCACAAAATCATTGTAACACTTAGCGATCTGGTCCATATCCTGCACTGTATCCTGAAGTTTAAAGCAATAAGAAGAACAAGGCAGCTGCGATTGTCAGCTCCCGAGGTTTTATGCCGGCGATCTAGATTGATCAAGGGCTTTCCTCGTACATCTCGTGTCATTTCCTTTATTTTTTGCTCATTGTTTGCTCATTGTTTGATCATTGATACAGCTCAATATCCTGAGCCGTATCCTGAATACTGATTTTCTAAATAACTTAACAAGCCTATTTTCTATAAACTTTCTAGCACACTACCTCACATTACTAATTTGATCACTAAATTGCGTCGGTAATTTTTGACCAAAACAAATACTATCTTGTTTTAATTCATTATTTACACATGTGTAATTCAATTGCAAATGTGTAAAACATAAACAATTAAGTGACAGAGAACAAATTTATAGATGTGTAATACTATGCACATAGGTAAAATAAAAAAAAGTAAGCGATAGTGAACAGATTACACGTGTGTAATTCAGCTACAAATGTGTAGTCAATAAACAAATAAGTGACAATGAACAATTTACATATGTGTAAACAGCTTACTTACACATGTGTAAAATAGACACTTACACATGTGTAAAACAGGCACTTACACATATGTAATAGAAATGGACATAGGACAACAAAAATAAATGACAATGAACAGTTTACACGTGTTATATAGCTGCAAATGTGTATTCCAGAAGCAAATAAGTGACGGTGAATAATTTACACATGTGCAATACAACTGAACCTATGTAAAATAGAAACAAAAAGGTGTCGGTGAACAGTTTACATATGGGTAAGTCGAATGCAAATATATAAAACAGGAACAAATAAGTGGCAATGAACAATTCATACATGTGTAAAACATATTACATAAGAATACATGACATTTACAAATGTGTAAAATATAATTTGATAACGAATAAGAATACAAGTCCAAACACATAATATTATTAAAACAACAAAAGAATAAAATATTAAATCGTA
>JARYGA010011649.1:0-29689 GCA_030545235.1 Helianthus tuberosus | reverse complement strand
GTTTTCGTGATTATGTGCAATTAATTGTGACTTTGAATTATTTCTTTTATACTAATTAATTATCTATAAATTAATTATCAGATGGCAAACATTGGTAATGAACCAGTAAATGAAGTAAATCAATCCGAGCAAATTTAGGAAGAACAATTGTTAAATAGACAAGATATAGAGGATATCGTTGCACAAGGAATAGCCAATGCTATTCCAGCAATTGTTGCTGCTGTTCAAAAACCTGTTAAACCGCAATCAATCATTCCTAGTAAACGTACCCAAGACGACAACTTTAGTAATAGTATAAACGGAGGCGGAAATCATGTTAATAACAATAATGATCTGCAAACCCCAATTTTCAAGAAAATGAAAGCTGCAAGACCTGGTTGCACTTACAAAGAATTCATTGCCTATAAACCAACTGAGTTTGCAGGTAACGAAGGGGCTATTGCAGCATTACGTTGGTTAGAGAAAACTGAGGCAGTAATTGCTATAAGTAAATGTGTTGAGGAAGATCAAGTTATGTATGCTTCCAATCTTTTTAAAGAAGGGGCATTAGAATGGTGGAACACAGTATTACAAGCTAAAAGAAGGATTGTGGCTTATGCCATGAACTGGGAAGAATTTAAGAGTCTTGTAGAAAGAAAATTCTGTCCCGAGTATGAAAAAGATCAAATGGCAAATAAGTTCTTAAACCATCGGATGGTAAATGTGGATTGTCGTGGTTATACTTCGACATTCTTCGAATATGCTAGGGTGGTACCAACACTGGCTTCGCCAGAGCCGGTACTCATTTCTCGCTACATTTTGGGATTAATTAGCGAAATCCGCAATATCGTTAAAGCTGCAAGACCTCGCACTATTGACGATGCAGTGGAACTAGCCAACACCCTAACTGATGAACTGGTACGCACAAGAGATGAAGACAGGAAGAAGGAACTGGCTCAGAAAATTACCCAAGGATTTCGTACGGGTAATAATAATAACAGCTTCAAGAAAAGAGGAACAGGGCAATCTTCAACTTTGCCGTTCTGTCAAAGTTGCAAAAAGAAACATTTTGGAAAATGCAAGGTATACTGCAAATTTTGCAAAACAGTAGGACATCGTGAAGAAAATTGCAGGAAGAAATCCATAATTTGTTACAACTGTGGAGAGGCTGGACATTTCAAAACGGAATGTCCTAAATTGGTTAAACCAACAGACAATAAAGCCAAGGCAACTGACGGAGCTATTAAGAAAAATGTCAGAGCATTCCAGCTAACCACTCAAGAAGCAGAACTCATTCCAGATGTGATAGCTGGTACGTTCCAAGTTCACAACATATACACAAAAGTATTATTTGACTCTGGTGCAAACCAAAGTTTTATTAATACTTTATTCTGTCAAGCTCTTAAGTTACCCTTAACCAATATTAGGCAAATTTTTACAGTCGAAACCGCAGATGGTAATTCAGTTAAAATAGATCAGGTTTTGCAAAAAGTAGAAATAGAATTTTAAGGTCATAAATTTTCTGCAAATCTGTTACCTATGAAATTAGCTGAATTTGATGTTGTGTTAGGAATGGATTGGTTAATAGCCAACCATGCTCGAATTCTTTGTGATAAGAATTCTGTAGAAATTCAGGCACCTACTGAAGAAGTAATCACGATTACAGGAGATAAACCACGTAAACCCATGAAGTTTATATCAGTAATGAAAGTTGCTAGTTATGAACGAAAACAAGGCATAGTATATATGATTTCAGTAATCATTAGTACTAAGGGTAAAGAACTTAAGGAAATTCCTGTAATCTCAGAATACCCAGATATATTCCCAGAAGAGTTACCTGGATTACCACCTGATAGGGAAGTAGAATTTAGGATTCATCTAATTCCTGGAACTACACCGATAGCTAAAGCACCTTATCGATTAGCTCCTACCGAAATGTTAGAACTGAAAAAGCAATTAGATGAATTACTAAGTAAAGGATTTATACAACCTAGATCATCCCCTTAGGGAGCTCCAGTGTTGTTTGTAAAGAAGAAGGATGGTTCAATGAGAATGTGTATTGATTATAGAGAATTGAATAAGGTTACAATTAAGAATCGATACCCATTACCTAGGATTGATGATTTATTCGATCAACTTCAAGGGGCTAGATATTTTTCTAAGATAGATTTATGCTCCGGATATCATCAATTGAAGGTACAAGAAGAAGACATACCGAAGACTGCTTTCAGAACTAGGTATGGTCATTATGAGTTTACAGTCATGCCCTTCGGGTTAACAAATGCACCTGCAGCATTCATGGACATGATGAATAGAATCTGTAAACCATATTTGGATAAATTTGTAATTGTTTTTATAGACGATATACTTATTTATTCCAAAAGTCAGACAGAACATTGTGAGCACTTGCATGCACTCTTAACTTTGTTAAGAAAAGAAAAGTTGTATGCCAAATTCTCGAAGTGTGAATTTTGGCTAAAGGAAGTGCAATTTTTAGGACACATGGTGAATCACAAAGGGATTCATGTAGATCCTGCAAAGATGGAGGCAATTACCAATTGGAAGGTTCCGCAAACTGCAATGGAAATTAGAAGTTTTATAGGTTTAGCTGGGTACTATAGATGGTTTATTAAGGATTTTTCCAAGATAGTTGTACCATTAACTAAGCTAACCTGTAAAGCCATTAAGTTTGAATGGGGACCTAAACAAGAAGAAGCCTTTAGGATATTGAAGCAGAAATTAACAAATGCTCCAATCCTAGCTTTACCAGAAGGGACTAAAGATTTTGAAGTTTACTGTGATGCTTCAAAACTAGGATTTGGATGTGTGCTTATGCAACGCAAGAAGGTAATTGCGTATGCTTCAAGGCAATTGAAAAAGCACGAAGAAAATTATACAACTCATGATTTAGAGTTAGGCTCTATAATTTTTGCCCTTAAAATTTGGAGACATTATCTTTACGGAAGTAAATTTACTGTCTACACTGACCACAAAAGTTTAAAATATATTTTTGGGCAAAAAGAGTTAAATATGAGACAAAGAAGATGGATGGAAATCCTAAGTGATTACGACTGTGATATTCAATATCACGAGGGAAAGGCAAATGTAGTTGCAGATGCCTTAAGTCGTAAGTATCATGAGAAACAACGACGGGTTCGTGCTCTCAGGTTAAATCTACAATTAGATTTAATAGAACAAATAAAGAAGGTTCAGGAAACAGCAATCAAGGAAGATGCTGAAGGAATGAAAGGAAGAATAAAAGATTTAGAACAAGGAGCTGAAGGAATTTGGAGATTCCATAAGAAAAGGATTTGGGTACCAAAACAGGTCGAATTAAGAAATAAGATTTTGGAAGAAGCTCATAAATCTAGGTATACTATACATCCAGGAAACAATAAGATGTACCAAGATTTAAGAAATAATTTCTGGTGGATAGGCATGAAAAAGGATATAGCTAGGTATGTATCAAAGTGTCTTACTTGTTCACAAGTTAAGGCAGAACATCAGAAACCTTCAGGTCTACTACAACAGTTAGAAATGCCAGTATGGAAATGGGAACTCATAACAATGGATTTTGTTACTAAATTACCCAAAACCAGAAAAGGTAATGACGCGATTTGGGTAATTGTGGATCGATTAACCAAATCTGCTCACTTTCTACCTATGAAAGAAACCTTTAGCATGGAAAGATTGGCAAAGTTGTATGTAGATGAAGTTGTATCCTTACATGGAGTTCCACTCTCCATTGTTTCGGATAGGGATAGTCGTTTCACTTCTCATTTCTGGACAAGTTTCCAGAAAGCAATGGGAACTCGACTAAACCTAAGCACGGCATATCATCCACAAACAGACGGGCAAAGTGAAAGGACAATCCAAACTCTAGAAGACATGCTCAGAGCATGTGTAATAGATTTTGGTGGAAATTGGGATGATCACTTACCATTAATTGAATTCTCCTATAATAATAGTTATCATGCAAGTATTGAAACTGCCCCATTCGAGGCACTTTATGGAAGAAAGTGCAGAACTCCAGTATGTTGGGCAGAAATAGGAGAAAGTCAATTGTCAGGACCTGAGATTGTATAAGAGACAACAGACAAGATTACTCAAATCAAAGAAAGGCTGAAGACGGCTCGAGATCGCCAGAAGAGTTATGCAGACAATAGATGCAAGCCATTAGAATTCCAAATTGGAGACAGAGTACTGTTGAAAGTTTCTCCTTGGAAAGGAGTAGTCCGATTCGGTAAGAAAGGAAAGCTAAGTCCCAGATACGTAGGACAATTTCCAGTGATCCAACGTATAGGACCAGTTGCTTATCGTTTACAACTACCAGAGAATTAGCTGGAGTACATGATGTATTTCATGTATCCAATCTCAAGAAATGTCTAGCAGACGAATCTCTGGTAGTACCTCTTCAAGACATAGAGGTAAATGAAAAGTTAAAATTTGTTGAGAAACCTCTTCAGATAGAAGACCGAAAAGTAAAGTTTCTCAAGCATAAACGACTAGTACTAGTTAAAGTCAGATGGGATTCAAAAAGAGGAGCTGAATACACTTGGGAGCTGGAATCGGAAATGAAGCGAAAGTATCCTCAATTATTCCAGTAAATCTCGAGGACGAGATTTTTATTAAAGGTGGGGAGAATGTAAGGACTCTCAAAATTATCCTAAAAATACCCGTAAGCATAAACCCGGACCCCTAAAACCTTACCCTATATCAAAAATCAAGAAAAACAAAATATGGGTTCTCAGGCGGGCCGCGTAAGAGACAATGTAAGTCTTACGCGGGCCGCGTCAAACTTCTGTTGACCGGATAAGCGTAACCATGCCACGTGTTGACCATCTGGTGCACCTACGCATGACTGGTCAAAGCTAGTCGTAGACTAGGCGGCAACGCGGGCCGCGTAAGGTTAAGCTTAAGGTTTACGCGGGCCGCGTCAGACCTCAATTTCAGCTATAAATAGCCCTTTACCTGCACAATCCACTGGTGTCGATAAAAACTTACAAAAACGAAATTCTACTGCTCTAAGGTCGAATTTAGTTCAATTATAGTGTAGTGCTGCTCAAATACCGGGTATTAACTCGATCGCTATTACGATTCATTTTCCGATCGATCAATTTACTCAATGGATGTTTAAGTGCTGCCCACATTAGGGTGATGCTTTGTCATTAGTCGTTAATTCGATGGATGTTTAAGCATAGCACTTTGTCATTCGTTGTGAGGGTTGATCTCGTGAGTTATCGTAAATGCTGTATTGATTACTAACCCAGTTTTGTGTGCATTGTTATATAAATTAGGTTAACAAGGCTAATCCATAAGACTAGATTCTGTCCGTGTTAAATCTGCAATGTGAGTCATTCTCTTTTTATTAAATTTGATTTCAAAAGCATGTTTATTTTTAAAGATTATAATTACAGGGATTAAGTCTATGTAATCTAAAATTACTGCCAATATGTGGGGGATGTGCACATAGCTACTAATTATTTATCACTTATGGGTGAATGGACCCAGCAAGTGATATGTCCACAGTCACAAGTCCGGTCAAGTGACAACTGGATCAGTTAATTCAAAAGATGGAAACATTGTAATCGTTCTTAATACTGTAAATTATAACAAAAAGGTCGTTTTATTTAAATGGAATGATTCACTCAGTATTTTCCGCTGACAAAATCTTTTTCAAACATGTTTCAGGTGATCTATTGTGATTCAGGAAAGGTGCCAGGAAGCACTGCAAGCTTAAGAAAGTGGCTCCTATTAAAATAAAGAAATATATTTTGTAAAATAAAGATTTCTCCGTGAAATCATAATATTGTAAATTACTGGGGTTTTATCCCAAATTGTGAAATAAAATAATTGGGAAAATTTTAGCTTGAAAAAGATCCTGATGATAAACTTCCGCTGTTAAACTCAATTAAATAACTACCACGGGATTTCTGTCCCGCGGCTCCGGAAACGGGTCAAACCGGGTCGGGGGCCGTGACACGTAACGTATGTAACACCCAAAAGTGCGTAAAGCAAAAAGGGATCGAGTATACTCACAGCGGTAAATGGATTGAAGGGAGCGCTTAGCGAGTAAGGTTAGCCTGAATAGATTCGACAGCATAACGATAAGTGACACGTAAAACGTCACAAGGTTGAATGGATCGGATGGTAGTTCGTTCGGATGGTAATCCGAGCGGACAGCAATCCGTGTGGATGATAATCCGTTCGGATGGTCATCCGGGCGGATGGCACGTGGTTCGATTGTTTGTTGTGACGATTTTGCCGATTTGATTTTGATTGCGAGTGGTTCGACACGATAGGGTTTCCTAGTCAAATTACTTTTAGTCCCAACTGCTAATTATCATAGTTCGATTGTGATTAGCGTTCGAGTTCGATTACGAGTTTCGATTGAGTTCGATTGCCTTTCGAGTTAGATTGCGTTTCGATTGATTTCCACAACACAACATAAATAATCATGCACAAGTAACACATAAGGCACACACACACGTGTAATAATAACCAACAAGTATAGATCGAGTTGCGATTTGGAGTAGGTTCAATTAGCATAGCTTGATTGTCAGTTGATTAACTTTATCGCATTGTTACTTCCTATAGTTCACAGTCGTAAGTCGTTTGAATAACACGTCGATAACTTGTAATTAACAACACTTACTCCACATAATACAAATAAAATAAATAAATTTCTATAAGTCAAATTCGTATAACCGGTCGTTGACTTTGACCTTGACTTTGACTTTGACTTGTGGAAACACGGGGTGTTACACTAACACATCTCATACTCTTTGTATTATTAAACTAATCTCGACGAATAAAACTGATCACATAACCTTGTATTTATACTAAACAAAAACTAATGTTAAACCTACTCAAACTCTATTTAATATAAACCTATCTAATAAGCAAATAATTCAAACTAATTTTATCTCGAATTCACTTGAATTATCTTTAACTCATATTAATCTTATGGATAATCCTTCAAATCAGAATTATTTTTTATTCACCCCCTTAATTCTGATTTAGACCCATTTCACAGCTGGTCTGAAAATATGATCATAACAACCACTTGTGAGTAAATCTGAGTGGAATGATGAAACTACACAAGTTGATCCTTTGTTCTTTGACTATGAACTCTTCATTGACGTTGGTAGGAACTGTTTGTGGTAGTAAAGAGTTTCTGTAACGGTAGAAACTTTCCACAAAATACCAACTCATGTGTAATTGATCTTGCTGGATTCGATTATTCCTTAACCGAATTACAAGATTTCACACCATCATTATTACTTGCACATATCTTGTCGGATTTAATGACACATTGATCAAATTACAAGATTGTGTGTCACTTTTTTTTTGCCCTGATCTTGTCTGATTCAATCACACCTTGATTGAATTACAAGATTGCCACACCTCTTCATATCACTTAAACGGAGTGATTAATCTTTTTTGGTTTCGACGAGATCGGTTGCGTCCACACAGTCCTAAACGGTCTCCTTTGCTCGGTACTTTTCTAATCTTAATCGTTGATCTTCTCCTTGTCTTTACACATATTTTTTGACTCGATTATTAGTAGGTTCGATTTTCCCTTAAAGGAGTTACAACGTTGTACAAATACAACCCAACTGGTTATAGATTCGATCACCTCCTTTGATCAAATTTACTCATATCCCTTCTCTTGATTTAAAGTAATTTCCACCAAAACAACAAAATTAATTATGCACATGATCACTAGCAACTAACTATATGTACCTAATCATTAAAGCACATGACTTCTTAGAAAATTGTTGATTGTATAAGAGTATAATTATAAAAATTAACCACCAATAAAATTGAAGAATGTATTAAATTATAAAAATTAACCACCAATAAAAAAATATATCGACACAATCACTCAAAACTTGTCAATAAACATGCAATGATCTTTAATACAGTTTAACATACACACACTTTTTTTTAAATACGCTCAAAACTTTCATAAAAAAGTTTTCAATAAACATGCAACAAAAACGTAACTGATTTCCCGCCAAAATTCTCTATAAATTTGTCACGCATGTTCAGTCTTCACTCTTCCCTCACAATCCGTACACACATTTTTCAGATCTGAATTTCACATAACTTGAAGAAGAAGAAGAAGAAGAAGAAGAAATGAGAGGACCGAAGAGCACTGCTACCATTGCTGACAAGTAATTTCTGCAAATCTCATTCTACTTTTATCATCTCTACGTTTATAACTGATTGATGATCCAGTTTTTCAACATAATAGCTTATTCTCTGTTCTTACGAGCAATTTCATTCAAATTTCACATCGTTTTCTCCTCATACTTCCTGTAAGAACCGATATTTAACTTCTTGATCGCTCACTGCTTTCAATCGTGCATGAGGATGTTAATTTACTTTTGATTGATGCGTTGTTTGATCATATCTGTAACGCATCTTTGAATTTTCGTGTTGTTAAAGCATAACGAAGAAGACGAAGGTTGATAAGAGTACAGGAAAGAAGAACAAAGCCTCGAGTAAGAATTCCGGTGCTCCAAAGCGTCCTCCAACTGCTTTCTTCATCTTCATGTAAGCACAACTTGTTTCATGCTTCCAGATCTGCAGGTTTTTGAATATACATGAACACATCGATTCGCTTGTTGTTTCCGATTAACTTACGGTTCGTTTTCTCGTATCACAGGGAGCAATTCAGGAACGGAAACAAGGAGAATTTTCCTGTTGCCAAATCAGCCTCTGCCGTGTGTTTTTTAACCTCATTTGCACCTTTTGATTTTGATATTTGATTAATAACTTCTGTATGAATTGATGAATATGAATTTAATCGATTGATGATTAGATGAGTTGTGGTGTTTGTTACAGATTGCTAAGGAAGGCGGAGCTATATGGAAGTCTATGACCGAATCGGTAAGATCTACTCATAAAATCGAATAGTATTATCGGATCTGTTTGTTTAGGCATTTCATCAAACGGTTGGAGTGCATGTTAAATTATGTGTGATGTGTTTAATCCGTGTGTAGGAGAAAGCTCCTTATTTTGCAAAGGCAGCTAGAAAGAAAGCAGATTATGAAATTGCTATTAAACAGCACATTGATAATCTGGTAACCATTCCTAAAGTTTATTTTGTCACATTATTAATTTATTATATATTTATGAAATAATTTTGTTGTGTGTGAGCAATTAGAACGAAACTGCGATGGAGATATCTACATCATCATCTATGAACACTCATGAGGATGTTGAGCTGGAAGTTAACTCTGAGGTAATCTGCTAAACAAACAGACAGATCTGCATTCGAGTTAGTCGTAATCATTTTTTTCAGAATTAAACTCGATCTTGTACATAATTTTCTGCAGATTGTGAAGGTCCTGTGAGAAGTGAAGTGTAGGATGAAGGTATTGATGCTTATATGGTAGCATAAAAATCAGTAAATAAAGTAACGTTTCTTTTACTCCTATGAATTGTGATTAATGTGCATGCGTTATTGCTTATGAGTTTTTAGGAACTATATTTTGAGAAACTTGTATTGTGGTTTCTGTTGGTTTATTATATTTTGGTACTTTCGTATTTGTCTATCATGCGCCTTAAAGATCTACTTTCTTCTCTTCAAATTTTGGCTACTATATGGGAGGAGTATTCTGTTGGTCATAAAATGCTTAGTTTCAGACTATGATATATATGATTATAGTTACACTTTAGGTTATGCAAGTTGTGAATTGCTTATAATTCGTAGGGCAAATCGTTCTCAATAGGAACCAACTTGTAACATTTTTTAAGTTGTAGCAACACACATCCTTCAGACCTTCACATAAATAAATAGACCTTCTGAGTAAAATAGAAAGAGAATGTCACTAATTAGCAGGGGTAGATGACTAGAGGCTACATTTAGTAAGTATAGTATGAAGGTACATTTGAGTAATCATGTGTAGACCTTTTGAGTACAACCCTTTGTTGGGATGGTTTTGTACAAACTACAAAGTGAAAGTATATTTGGGTTGTTTTCCATGAGCAAAACATTTCAGCACACAACAGGCCAGGGTGGGACTTGTACAAAGACTAATGCGATCCATGAGCTTTGTATTGCAGGTGGATGTAGAAGTTTTTTTTATTAAGGTTAGGAAAAATAACATGTTTGTTAAAATAACTGAAGTACTTTTATTATCGACCACACGATCTCCTTTTGCGATGTCGACTATCATAAACATGACAAACCTTTGAAGAGATGACTATGTGGCAAGCGTCTTATTACCTCTAGCAAATGTCTAAGTTGAACACTACTTGCCCAAAACATGCACTTTACATGGTCTCTTTGATTAACAAGGCATCGGTGGACCCCATGAATTTTCCAGTGACAGGTAATTACAGTTACAAAACGTAAAATAAACGGATACAATGATTTAATCTAGGCATTAAACATCTTAGCAAAAGACATGCCACAAGGTTTTTAAGTAAGATTGAGAAATATTTTTCAATAAATAACAAACAAAAGGGGAAATTACATTGAGAATTAAACTCAAGTGAATGAATACACAACCTACTTCTTCCCTGCTTTGCCCTCCTTTCTTCTAATGATTTCATCAGCATATTTCACCCCCTTACCTTTGTACGGCTCCGGAGGTCTCCACTTCCTTATTGATGCCGCAAATTGACCAATGTTTGACTTATCATAACCACTCACAGTGATTCGGGTGTTGTCTTCAACTTTGACTTTTAGGTCATCCGGGATTGTCTTTTTGACCGGATGAGAGAATCCAAGACTCAGTATCAACTCTTTTCCTTCTACCGTTGCACGATAACCGACACCAACCAACTGAAGCTTCTTCTCAAACCCCTTTGATACACCAACCACCATATTGCTGGTCAGAGTCCTGAATGTAAAATGTTCAGTGAATATAATTATCAACATTTAAGACAGAACAAATGAGTTAGAGAAGAAGAAGATAAGATTTAAGATTGGTTACCTAAATAGTCCATGCATTTGATTGGCCCTTCGTGTCTCAACCGCCTTACTGACCTTAAGAATTGATTCCTGTTTGTCGTGGATAAGATAAGAGCAGCGGGGTGGTCCGTGATACCACCCCATCACGCGTTAATCGACCACAGAACACCGCCGCCGCCCACCCCATCACGCGTTCTTTTTGTAACGCGTTGATTGTATAACGCGTTGAAATTGGATAAGGCTCTGCATGTTGCATGTGGGCATCTCTCACTCAAATGACACGTGTACATATTCATGAATATGGAAGAAAATGGTGACGAAGACTATGGGTGTTCGTGACGAAGACTATGTTGCAGCTTAATTTTAAAATAAAAATTATAAAAATTTGGGAGTGATAGAATTCTATCACTAGTGACCACCCCCACTACATTTCTATCACTAGTGATAGAATATTGGGTGATAACATGGCACGAGTTGATTGGATAGTGGGAGTGATAGAATTTTATCACTAGTAACCACCCCCCTCCCCTAACGCAAGTTCTCCTAAAGGACCCTTGACCTTCATATCTTGGCCTTCTAATGTGATAACCACATTTGACGGTACTTCAATCGGTAGCTTCCCGATTCTCGACTCTTTACATTCCACGGTTTTCCTTCTAAACCCAAGACGCGTGATGGGAACAGTCGAAACACAGATTCCAGCTCTTTCACCCAAAAAAGCAGACCCCAATTGGCTGCAACAAAGGTAATAATTGTATCCCCAAAATGTTATAACATGATATCCTAACAAGGTTTAATACAGAAATACAACAGGCAAATAAATCAATAAAACTCTCATAATTTGGTCACATGGTAGGTTTTATGAGAGATCTATGCATCAAAGTTCATCACTTATCAGTGCAAATTAGGCGTGTTCACAGTCCGGTTTTGACAAAAAAATCTGTTTGGCCAAAATTTTGGGCCAAACCGCTAACTAAGGTTCTGGAAAAATACAAACTGAACGGACCAGACAGTTAAAAGCGGTTTTCCGAACCATGAACCGAACGGCATCGGTCCTAACCCGGCAGAACCAGCCGTTTTGACTTGGATGCAGCGGTTCGGTGAAATACAAATGTTGTTAATTTTTCCAAAACGGCTTTTGAACACACCTGACCTAGCATAAATTGTTTTATCTTCTACATGTATCATAGCAAAACCCTTAACAAAGAATACTAATATCATAAACACAAATCACACCGTATGAATACCTAATAATTTAACCAATAATAACATGGATGAATTCAGATGTTGTTTAAACATACCTAAAGTAATAAATGACATCACCATTTTGTGTATAAACTATCGACCAATTAGCTTAAACATACCTTTCTCATTTTTTTGTTTCTGTTGGTTGCTGCCAAAGTATACATGAAAAAAAGCTAATGATAAAACCCATGTAAAAAAATGAGAAATAAGATAACATTTAAAAGTAAAAAAAAAAAGAGAAAATTAGCCAAGAAAAAAGTCAACTTACCAATCTAGCCATGGGATGCGTCTTTGGAAGGCCACTCACAGATCCCAAGTCTTCTAATGCGTCTGCCAGGCCAAGTATTGCGTCCGCCAATCCCCAACTGACACGTGGAAAGACTCATCACATCACACACATGAAAGACTCATCCCATGCGTCCGCGGACTCATCCCATGCGTCCGCGGACCCACAAATCACATCACACACATGAAAGACTCATCCCATGCGTCCGCGGACTCATCCCATGCGTCCGCGGACCCACAAATCACATCACACACATGAAAGACTCATCCCATGCGTCCGCGGACCCACAAGCCATGCGTCCGCAGACTCATCCCATGCGTCCGCAGACTCATCCCCGCCACGTGTCTTTTTTTTATTGGGTTTCTCCCCAAGGACTCATCCCATGCTTGAAAAGACTCATCCCATACATGAGTGGCCTTCCAAAGACTCATCCCATGGCTAGATTGGTAAGTTGAATTTTTTCTTGGCTAATTTTGTAATTTTCTCAAAAAAAAAAAACATGCATGAAGTAGATCTTAGTTATGGTACAAGTGAATAATGTTTGTAGATATGTAAATGTACGTTGGGCTGTGGTTGGTGGACCAATGCCTCGAAGCATCAATCTACCACTGCTACTCTAAACAGGGGCAAAAAGGGGTGCTGACTGAAGAAACAAAAATATAAATTATTAGAAAATGGAAGTAGGTGAACATGTAATTCATGGAGGCTAATATGAAAATGACCATAATGGATATCTAGTAAGCAGTAGAATACATTACCTGGTGCTGGTGGACTGCGTGCTGGAGCGTGCAGGTGCACCGGATGACCTTCATGCAATTTAAGATTTGAGAACTACGCACCACAAAAATAAAGACAACACATATAACAAAGCACACCAATAACATATGGAACGTGGTACCTTCATAACATAAAAACCTCTACAAATACATACATTAAGGGTTTACCCTCACGTCTATTTTTCGAGTTACGGACCAATGTAAGCCTTTGGGAACCTGCAACTCAAACCGCAAGAGGTATGTTAAGTAAATGAACATGTACAATATGTAGTTTATACACTTTGTATAGCTTGTGTGGAATAATAAACGAAAGCGATTGTGTTCAGTAACCATAGCATACTTTGTTCTCTTTGATGTACAAAAATACAGCAAAAGAGAGTCCTTAATAAGGGTGCTAAATGGGTTGTGTTTGTGGGTCAGCGGGTTCAACCTGACCCGAACTCGAAAATTCTAGACGAACCTAAACACGGCCCGAACCCAAAAATTGTGTCATACATATGAATCCAAACACAACCCAAATATTCGCGGGTTGACCCGAACACGACCCGTTCAACCCGATGTTTTTTTTATTTTTTCCGCAAATTAGTGTACTAAAATTAATATTTACTTAAAAAACAAATGTATACAATATAATTACATTTAAATTGTAAAATCTTATGTCAATTTCTCTTTTGAGGTATAAGTAGAGCATAAAATACACACCCAATTTAATTTTTGACAGAAAACATATTGGTAAAAAATAGTGTAATATAATATAAATGGGTTAAACCTGTCAACCCGCCAACCCTACCAGGTTGACCCAAACCCGACCCGCTTAGCTAAACGGGTTGTCGATTCAACTTGAAATTGACTTAAAACTGGTTTAGACTAAACCCAAACCCGCAAATTTCGTGTTAGGTTCGTGTAAAAAATTCACACCCCTAGTCTTTATATAGAGATTAGTAATTATAAGAAAAGCAAAATGAGCAGCTTTTATATAAAAGTGTGACCCTTTACATACGTGACTAAATTCTTGACATTTGATCTTGTGCAACTAATCAGTTGTCTTAACTGGAGATGATAATGTCAAGTTCATCTAGTGGATTATGCTTATGTTTTGTTGATTTTAGTTATATTGCATAGATGATAGCATGGTTTTAAAAAACGGTTGAGGCGTGCCTCAAGGCGAAACGGCCAAAAAACGATTCTGAGGCGCGCCTCAGGGGGTTTATATTGTATGTGCGCCTCAGAGGGGCTGAGGCGCTAAAAAGGCTGCGCCTCAGGGGTTTTTGATATTTGTTTTTGATGTTTTTGAGTTTTTGTGTCAATTTCAAGCAATTTATGTCTTTTTTATGTGTGTTTTTGATTATTTTGATGAATTTGATGATGAATTTAGTTACTATTACTATTTTTATAAGATATATAATATTTCTATTTATTTTTTAACTCCGCCTTGGGCTTACGCCTCGGTTCGCCTCGAGGCTTACGCCTCGTGAAGCGATGGGAAAACGCCTCGAAACTCGTTTCCGTTTTTTTAAACCTTGGATGATAGACCCCTGCATCTACATATAGCTTAACTCAGAAGAAAGATGCAGATTCCATGAACCTATTACCTGCTAGAAATACATCTATAGCTTTATGGTTTCTCAAGTTACAATTTAAAAAATTTGTCTGTGATGTTTTCTGTCAAAATTTAACAAGGCTTACAACAACCAATTTAGCATATAACCTATAAACTTTTCAAGCATAAAAATTTAACACCAAATAACAAAATCAAACAAAACTGAGTAATAACTGATAAACAATAACTATCCATACCTATTGGGTGATGAAGTTGACTGCGGACTGAATACCGACATTACGGGAAGCAATTGCAGGCAAGGCGTTGGCACAGTAGTGACGGACTTGCATCTGCTTGTACAGTTAAAACTAAATGTTTGACTTTCCCTTTTGTGTTCCTGTATTGCATGCCCCTTCTGCTTCCAAAAATATTTGGAGACAAATTTAAACAAACCAAATAGAAAGATATTCAAACAGACCTGAAAATTTTGCCATAAAACACAAATTCGGGTTGCACTGATACCTGTGTTGGTTAAGAATCGAATGTCATGAAAGAGACGACTGCGGCGTCAGGCGAGACGGTGGCTGTTTTCGGTGGTTAGAACACTGAACCGTGATTCTAATAGTGAGAATGGTTGTAAGCGATTTGGGGCAATTGATTTGAGGGAAAAGGTATAGATATGCTAAAACTGTAAAAATGCTAAAAAAAGCCCTAACAAATCCATTTGGTACCAGTTAAGAAATTAAGAGTAGAAGAATTGGACCTTGGCAAATGAAGAGTCCTCAGGATTGAAGTGGTGAATTTGCTTCGCTTCAAAATGATTGTAGAATCTGCAATTATCAATGAATTAATTGATCTACAAAAACCCTAATGGTATTTTGCTCTGTGTTTTCTTGCACAAGAAGATCGCAATAAACATAGAAATGGAAAACCCTAGTAATTGTGGGGAGCAATACATCGGGTAGAAGAGATGGCCATGGACCTATTAAGTGTCTTTGACTCTTTGAGGGCATGACAGTAACCCTGAACAAATGATTTCTAGCATTTGGTGGTGAATTTCCTTTATTGATATAGCAATGATGAGAGTTTCAGTCGATTAGATTCATGGCATATTGAACGAAATTGGACGTTTTGTGTGCTTGACATTCACAACTGATGGCGATAAAGGGAGAGGAGGGAAAAGGACAAGGATGATGAAGGTGAAGAGACGAACACATTCACTCTTCCGTTTGATGTGAGGGACGTCTATTAGGTTTTTGAGGGCAAAAAAGTAAAGGATTTGGGGGTTGTGAGTTTGGGTTGTAGGTCGAATTTACCATCATAACCCTACAGTGTCTTAAAATTTTTTACTCTTTACAATTTTACCCTCAAAAAATAAGCATTCTTTACTTGTACATATTGCATAAAATGATGGACGACATGTAAAATTACATGTGTGTACATCACTTTTCCTTTATATAGTATTATAGATAATCACAATCATACCCTCGTCCCGGTGTGGTATAAAGCCCTTAGGGCATACGGAGTGGAGTCGGTAAACTTCTTGTTTACCGATCGGTGACCAATGCCAAGGAGTTTACCGAACAATGTTTACCGAATTTTGGGGTGAAATATGTGAAGGTTCACCGACTCGGTGAAGGGAGGGCAGGGAGAGAGGGGGTGTGTGGTGTGGTCCATTTCTTCTCAACCAATCACACATTTTTCCTTTTAAAAAAATGTTTACCTAAACCCCATTAGGTAAACCACCGCCAACGTTTTTTAGCATTAGGTAAACAATTGATATGGCGCTATGTGATTTGGTGATTTGGAAGTTTACCTATTCCAAGTGTTTAACCACTCCCTATATCCATTCAATAAAAAACTAATTTCTCCCTCTTCCACCTACACAACCCAACCTACCTCAACCTTCTACTCACATTCACAACCCAACATTTGAAACATTTTTTTATTAAATATATATATATTTTTATGCTTATTATTTATCCATAAATGTGTTAGAAATAATTTTAATTAATATTTTTATTTGAAACCGATTTGTTTTAGAATCAAAATAAATAACAATCCAAAAAAAAAAAAAAAATCAAAGAGTAAAAATTCTGGTTGGTGGAAATCGTTAAGTTGTACCGTATGTGATAACGCCCTTTAAAGCCCCTATTAAAGACAATACAAAAAAAAAAAAAAAAATCAAAGAGTAAAAATTCTGGTTGGTTGGAATCGTTGGGTCCCACCTGCACATTCCATTGGCGCTCGTTACTGGGATGGAGCCCCCTCCATTCCCCCCCCCCCCCCCCCCACCTCACTTCGGCGCCTAGGAAATGGGGAAGGGGCGCTATAGAGCGCCATTTTGGCTGATTTGGCAAGGGCGGTATACCACACTATGTGGTCTAATAGTTATTTTTCTAACAACAACTTTCATTAAGGAGAAAACAAGGCGTTACGAACAAACAATACAAACAAAGCCAAACATTACAACGAGCAAGACGATCAATTCTTATTCCAAAGGAAGCTACACAGTTTAATGTCTTCAACCGATTTTGCCACGTTCGAGACTCCCGTTGAGAAACCCGCTCGTTTCTAACCTTCCGTATTATCAAGCAAGCTGAGAGCATGAAATGTATAGAATTCCGCTTTGGTTTTTAAATTATTTGAAGTCTTGTGTACCTTAATAAGATCCGAGAATGCGAAAATTGCTGATGAATAGCTGAAACATGGTTATGAATCTGAATTTTATATGATGGTGTTTTATAATCTTTTTAAGACAACTAATAAGGTGTTATAGTGTTTTGTTATTATTTTTAAGTATTATTGTTTATACTTAATCCGTGAATAATCTATACTTTCTATAAAAGGGCAAATGCCGCTGACATAAGAAGAGCTAAGGTGGCAGCCATAGAGGCTGTCTAACAATGTTTTTCTTATGTCATTATTGCATCATAAATCTTAATATATAAAATCACTTTAAAATACATTTAAAGCTTTGTCATTAAAACCTTTGCCCATATTCATCTATAAAAAAATCAAACATCTGCTATCAAAATCACTGCCCATATTCAAAATTCAAACCATATACATACATACATACACACACACACACACACACACACACACATATATATATATATATATAACATACATACATACATACATGATTCTGGCTCTACATTCAAATTTCGATTCATCACTCTCACTCATATCCGCGAGCAATCTGTCTCTCTCTCTCAAATGCAGAGCTCCCATGATTCACCCGGTTAATCTCCGATTACTGATTCTGTTTACACATCATCGTTCCAACATCATTGCTCCAACATCGTCGTTTCAACGAAGCTTCCCATGACACATCAACGTTTCAACATCGTTGTTGTAACATCATTGTTGCAATATCGTTGAAAGTTGCATGTGCTACCTTCTTTGATGGGAGAGTTGAATGTTAGGTTTGTGGCTTATTTTTTTAATTGTAGTTATACTTATTTAATTTGATTATGAAGAATCAAGTGTTGATAATGTTGATTTTTTTATTAACACTCAGATTTTAGAATATGTTAATTTGCATATTGATAGTATATTAAATTAAATACAAAGAAAGATTAAAAACTGAAATATGCATAAAATATTACACACTACAATTAACACTTGCTAGGATTTCGTAGACGCTTTTTTCCATGCGATTTCATTCTCTCTTTTATTTTGTAGTTCGGCTAGCATGTAACAACCCGCGTCTTTGAAGTCAAAGCACAAGTCAAAGTCAAAGGCAAAGGAAAAAAAGATTGCTAAATGTGATCTATCACTCCTTGCTTAATTATTGATTGTACCCTTTGACTCGTCAATCGATGTCTTTAAATTATGTGCTTTAGTTGTATTATGTGGAGTAAATGCTAATAATCGCAGTTTAATCGATGTTAATCGCTAATCTATTTATCGCTAATCGCATCGCTATCGCTTTGCCACTTGAATCGCATGTTCTGAATATTGTTTTACGTGTGTGTGCTACTTATGTGTTACTTGTGCATGTTTATTATATGTTTGTGGTGTTTATTCGAAAACACAATCGCAACTCTATCGCAACGCAATCTCATCGCGAACTGGAAACGCAAGTTTATTTGTGTTAGTTATGTTAATTGTGTGACTATCATTTAAACCTATCGCATCGCTTAATCGACACTCGCTTAAACGCATCGCAATGCTCAACGCACGAAACGAAAAGTCGGAAACCAACTCGCCGGATGTCACACCCCAACCGATGGCGGAAACATCGGGATGAGACGAACAAATCGCTCAAAAGCATCATAACACTAATTGTGACAATATAGATTAAATCAAATTTCATAAATGCTAAAATGTCATACAAGATTTAAACATTGTATCAAAAATAGTTTAAAACATTGTTTATTCTGGATGGGTTTCTAGGTTAATCCTAGCTTGTTTTCTTGATCACTTCGTCTATCAACCTGCAACATGTATTAAAATAATATCAACAAAATGTTGGCGAGTATACAAGGTTAATACATAACATAATAGTTTAAACGTTTAAAAACTCATATCCAACACGCAAACATATAACAAGTTTCACCATGCTAGCTAACGCAGTCCAAGTGATAGCCCAAGTTTCCAATGCGTTAAGTGCCTTTCCCAAAGTCTAACGAGAGGTTATATGTCTCATCCTAACAATACCCCAAAGGCTAACGGGGAGGTGCATTACCCCTATAGCGCTACCATTATTAAGGCGGAACTACACACAAGGATTAAACGTTCACATAGCATAAAAGTCTCCAGTATCACAAGTTTCATGTTTCATGTTTAAATAGATAGAGTATGTTTCAAATAAGTTTCAAGTGTCAAATGTTTTTGATATAGAATACATGTTGCATCCCAAAAGTGTTTAAAACAAAAAGGGATCGAGTATACTCACATTGGTTGCGTAAAGAGATTCCTTGAAAAAACGCACGAGTAAAGATGGAGAATCCAAGAGATACGAACAAGAGTGATTATCCTAGATGTGAAATACCACACGAGAGGCGATTATTAAAAGTTTAAATAAAATTTCTAATATTGAAGGTTTCAATCTAATTATTTAAACATTATAATTTATCTCAATAATTAACATGTAGTGTTTATAAAAGAGTCATAGTAAATTGTTTATTACTTATGTTATAATTTAGTTTAAATGGGTCCATTACAAAGGAAAATGAATTTATAATAATAATAATAATAATAATAATAATAATAGAATATTTTACTTTAACCAACAACAACATTCATCATCATCTTTGCAAAACAGTAGGTTATCACCATTTATAAAACTCACGAACAAGACTGTTATATATAGCTTAGTTGATTTGATTAATTAAAAACATAATCTCTCACAGAGATTTAAATGAGTGAACAAAAGGAATATAAAGGTGTACCGACAAGATGATCCGCAAGTTCCGTCGAAGACTCCGGTGTCGTCTTCGATGCGCTTCGATGTCCGGCAAAAGTTCAACAGTGAGAGAGAGAGTTGCGGCTCTTTGAGAAGGATGTATTTGGGTGTTACGAAAAAGGTGATGAGAGTGGGAAACTTTGAGGTTTACGTGAGAGGTGTTGAGGTGTAGGACAGGATTGTGTGGGGGGTCGAATGATGGTGCAGGATGGTTCGTCTGGGAGTAGAGAGAGGAGTGGTGATCGAGATGTGCGAAATACGTATCGAAACCGAAGTATATATATAGGTGGTATAGTCAACGTATGAGCCATGATTGTGGCTTAAACTTCTTGATCGGTTTTGCAAAACGGAAATGCCTAATTTATTGCCAATCACCGAGTAATCAACGAGTAACCGAAATGGAATTCAGGGCTAAGTTATTGCAGGCACTAGCGAGTAACAGAAATGGAATTCATGGCTGCACTCTTTGGCGGCAAAATGCGAAAGATGATTGTTGCAAAAGGAAGCCATGTTGTTTGTGTATATAACTAGTTGGTGCCCCGCCCGCGTTGCGGGGCGATGGCCGAATAATGAGCGAGTGTTAGTCAGCTCATTGACACGAAAAACAATTAAATTGAGTCAACCAATTAAAACAAAACACTTTTATAGTTTTGATAAAAAAAACTAAAACAATGGCAATATTGTAATTTTTAACCGATGGAAAGTTGTATTTTTTGACTGGGGTAAAATCGTAATTTGACAAAAGCTAAAGTAATGGCAGTACTGTAAATTTGAACCTGGGGCAAAATTGTAAATTTTCACAGGGGCAAATTTGTAATTTTTAACTTGGGGTAACAACGTAATATGAATTTTAACTAAGGGCACAATCATAATTTTAAGCTTAAGGCAAAAGTACAATTTTATTTTGAACCGATGGCAAAATCGTAATTTTGAGTTGGGGGCAAAAACATAATTTTATTTTTAACTGGGGAAAAAACGTAATTTTGAATTGAGGGCGAACTCGCATTTTTTAAACGGGGAAAAATCACATTTTTGAACAGAGGGAAAAATCGTAATTTTTAAGTGGGGGCAAAAACAAAATTTTATTTTGAACTGGGGGTGAAAAGGTAATTCTGAGCTGAGGGCAAAACCACAATTTTATTTTGAATGGAGGGAAAAATCGTAATTTTGAGATGGGGACAAAAGCGTAATTTTATTTTGAGCTGGGGGCAAAACCGTAATTTTAAAGAGGGACAAAAACGTGATTTTAGAATGGATATAAAATAATAAACTGGTTGGTCCAACGGGAGAGTGCCAGACAAAGTCGTAATTTTGAATTTAGGGCAAGACCGTAATTTTGAAATGTGGACAAAAATGGGGGAGTGTCAGGCAGCTGTCTGGCACTATTCCCCCATTTGGTTTTTGTATGTGTTGGAAATTTGAATTAAGGCAAAAACTTAATTTAAAAATGGATATAAAATAATAAACGTTTTGGTCCAATGGGGGAGTGTCAGGCAGCTGTCTGGCACTATTCCCCCATTTGGTTTTTGTATGTGTAGGAAATTTGGATGAATGGCACTCATTATAGTAATATAATATTGTGTATACGTCTATATCACATAATCATTTTATTAGTGTCATGTACTAACTTTAATTATTTCTTTCTTTGTTTTATATAAACAAAATCCCAAATTGATAAATAGGTAACCATATTGTTGAAAGTAATAAGTTTTAATTGCAATATTAACTAAATGAATAACCAAATTGATAAATGGAAAATAATAATAATAATAATAATAATAATAATAATAATAATAATAATAATAATAATAATAATAATAGTAATGATAATAATTCCTTCAATGGTTATTTATTTCGCGCAAAATTTCCGAGGTCCAAATGGTTAGGATCCGGATTCCAAAACGGGTCAGATTTTTGGATATCCGGTTTTGACGGATGTTACAGTCTCCCCTACTTTAGGCGATTTCGTCCTCGAAATCTTACAGGAGAAGTTTTGAAGAGATGACAACTAAAGATTCAAAATAAACATAGAATGAATGAGACTTGATCATAATGTTTTGTTTAAGGAAATTGTTTTTATGAATGCATCACATAGCATACAAAAGGTTCAATTAGTTTCACATAGCATATAAAATGTTCAACTAGTTTCACATAGCATAATCATGAATTTCATGTAGTGTAACATGGATAATGAAGCATCGTAAATTTAGTTTGTTCGCGAGAGAATATTATTGTTTGTTTTAGATTGCGAAGATAATGCGATTCGTGTTTCCTAGCTTGAAATGAAAGTAACGTTCAAATATAAAGTTTCATTGAGAACGAAGAAGAGTTGGTAACTGCCTCCGAGGTAAGGAAATCACCCTAGCTCAATGGCGAAGTTGAAAAATGAGCGGAGCTAATCGTCAAGGTAAGGAAATCACTCCTATCTTGATGATAAGCTTCCATGGGTAGTAGCATAAAAATGCAGAACAATCCACATGACATACTTAGTTAACAAGATTAACGTATCACTGGCATGTGAATAAATAGGTCAACCCATCGTGTACCGTAATTGAATGACTTAACATGACCTCTCGTTCACGGGTGGTGCGCTACTCCTATAAATAGCACTTGTCACATCACTGTTCATGTGATGTGAAAGCTCTCGTTCGACCAGCACGTTTTTGGGCTATTTTCTCTCGATTCCTCGCGATTCTTGTAAGTTTCTCCCTCAAATCTTGTACTTCTATCATCTACACACACTTCTCCATCATTTTCACCATCAAATCTTAGCTTTTAACCATGAAATCCACCTGATTTGGGATGTTCTAGGGTGATGTCATCATGAGTTCTCATGAACTTTAAAGTGTGACCTCATTCCACCAAGAACAAGAGATTTCAACATGTTTAAACACTAATTTCACCTAAATCTATATTAAAAAGTTGAAAGATGTTTTCATAACTTTTCTTCCACATTCTTTTACACTCATGTACTCAAAACTGATAGAATCGGAGCTCATTCAGGCCTTCCACTCATTCTCTAGCGAAGTGTCGGTCTGAGAACTGATTCCTATCAAAGAGACAACCGATTCACGGGTTGAACATGAACACCCGCCAAGAACAGTTAACTGATTGGACGGGGTGATTCCCATCCGATCGGATGACTCGGACTTGATGGAGTTTCTGTTGTTTAACACGTTGTCATACCGTCTCGGTCAAACCGCAAACTTCCTATAACTTAGTAAATTTTCAAGATTTCAAAATGAGCAAGTTACCAAACGGACGGCCGTCCGATTGGATTGCCATCCGATCGAACAATGATCCGACCGGATGACTTGTGGCCTCAAATATTTAAACATTTTATAAGTTTTCAATAAATGTCAATATCCAAACGAATGGTCATCCGATCGGACGACCATCCGATCGAATGACCATCCTGTTGTGAACTTGTTCTTGAGAAATGTCTCGATGGGAGGGATCGCCATCCGACCGAACGACCATCTGTCCGGATGACCGTTCGATCGAATGACCTGAAAGGTAGAAATACTTCTCTAATTTTAAAATGCTACAACGAAAACTTCAAAGCCGTCATACACAAACACATCCATCCCAAACGAATGACAATCCGACCGAATGGCCATCCGACCGGATAACCATACGTCTGGATTGTCATCCGATCGAATGACTCTTCGTCATTCAGTTCACTCGCCGCCGTTTTACGCACCGTTCATCGCTTACGCTATCGTTCTATAATCAGGCTAACTTTCCAGCGCTCCCTTCAATCCAATTCAAGACTGTGTTTATTTTAAACACGATCTGTGAGTATACTCAAACCCTTTTTGCTTTACGCACTTTTGGGTGTTACATACGTTACCTATTCAATCTATAACAACCCTAAAAAAATTTTCGACACCCCTAATATATTTAAAATATCCCAATACGTCCTAAAATACACCTCATATGCGAAAACGGGTCCCGAATACCTTTATTTTTATTAAAATTAATTAAAAACAAATTTTATTGGTCTGTGGCGGGCCGCGTAAGACCACTCTTTGGTCTACGCGGGGCGCGAGCGCTCATCAACGAGGCGCAGCCCTGAGCTGCCACGTGGCGTACAAGTGTCGAAGCTAGAGCGGTGACCCGGATCAGCTAGGGCCTACGGTATGTCACGGGCCGCGTAGCCTTTGGCTACATCCTTCGCGGGCCGCGAGGGACTGAGAAATCAGCCTTATAAATGGAGGGCTTCGGCCTTCAGCCCAACTCGCTCAATTTCTTTTCTTTCTCTCTAATTTCTGAAGAGTAAACACAATTTTCGGGCATAATACCCCCCTAAATAACAAAGTTCGGCCCCGTTGTAAGTATCATAACCCCGGTTACGTATTAGATACGCTGCCCGATTGATCCAGGATTCCGTAACGGCTTTCGTGGTTCTGCCCGATGTAGTCGTTGGAATGCCGTCTCAGGGAGGGTATTACTAATGTAAATATTGGGTTATTATACTAACACATGTGCATTTGTGTATTTAAATAGATAATCACCAGGAAACCTTAAAGGAAAACCTAAGACAGCAATGTGAGTAATCTCCTTTTTGTAAACCTTTTTGTAAACTGTTTTTACAAAATCTTAAATATTTTATAATGTGATTAGCAGTGATTGAGTCTTTGTAATTTTTCAATTACTGCCGGTATGTTGGGGTTTTGTATACTAAATGTGGAACACGTTACCATTGGACAACGAGATAGCCAATGTGTAATATGCTGACAAAATGTTTTTAAACGCGTTTCAGGTAACAAAATGTGAAAGCCAACTAGAAGCCAGCTGGACAGCACTGAAGGCTTGGAAAAGTGGCTATAAAAGTTACCTAAATAAAGAAGATGTTTTATTTCAATAAAATGGGGTTTACCCCTATAAATCAGTTTGTAATGAAAACTTGGGTTTTATCCCAACACACTTATTTATATAAAATGTGGTGTTTTACTCTGATAAAATATTTCCTAACTACGGTCCTGATGTAATTTCTGCTGCCAAATTAATAAACACCGATACCACCAAAACTGAATCTCGCGGCCGCCCGATCCCGGGACAGATAAGGGGCGGGGGTTGCGACACAATCACAACCGACACACAACGCAAACACTTTTATACGCTGACCGTTATTTCATGTTTTACGTGTTACTCGATGAATGCTTGTATGTTATGTTTACACAGTGATTGTTGCCTGACACCTTAGCAACGATAGTACTATAGTTTGGACTCAGCACCTGTCGTGGACAGGGTTGTTAAGGGCTTTACTTCACGTGTCACAGTGGTTATATGTGTTGCGCATTCTACAACTCGCAGTCACGTCTGTGCATATTTCATTGTCGATTTACATGCTGGTTATGCGTAAAACGATTTCACTATCTATTGTACTATTAAACTTGTATGCTCACCTTTACACTATGTGTACTGACCTCTATTTTAACGTATGTGACAGGCATGGTTGCAAAAGTCGTTAGGCGCTCCCTAGTCGGTCGACCGAGGAGTTGAGAGTACTCGGTCTATGCGGAGAGTACTCGGGGAGTACTCGGACATGTTAAATTATAAAGAAATTACTTTTTGGAGATTAAATATATGTCAAATAACACAAATTTACTAATATTTATAACAAAATACGTGAAAATGATATTCATTCTTTAATATGATAGGCATAGAAATTATGTTATATTATTATTTAAGTCAAACTAGGCCCGACTTGACCTACTAGATCCAATTCTGGTCGAGTTTGACTGACTCCGAGTAATTAGGCGGAGTCAAAGAAAGTCGCCTCGGCAGCCTGCCTTGTAGCGACTACTCGGGGAGTACTCGGCCTTGGAAACCTTGTTTTACAACCATGGACTGACAGGTGTTTAGGATGCTTGTGCTATGTTCGCTGTTCAAGAATCAAGTAGGAGAGTCTAGAAACAAACAATTTGATTATGAGTTATCGGAATAGTATTTTATTTGTCTTTGAGAACTATTTGTCTGTAATAACTGTGTTACTTTTTATGTTACGATATGGGACGTGATGCTTAAATAATTGGTAATCGTAGTTGTTATGGAATCTCTTGGGCAATCTGTTTCGCTCAGTGTCGCGCCCTGATGATTCCGCCATCGGTTGGGGTGTGACATAGCATGTCGCAGATTTTCTGATCCTGTTTTAGCAGTTGTGTGATAAACTCTTCTGCATTGTTCTTGAAATATGATGGAGGAGAGTGGAGGACTTCATCAAGCAATCCGATGCTGCTCCAGGTTTTCTTGTAATTATTATCACTGATGATGCGGACTTTTCTGTTTAGTTCTTCATCTGCTCTTTTTTCTTTGACTGACCAGATAGACAATTGCGTTTTAACATCGCTGGTGTCTGACCAGTGGTAGAAGTATCTGACCAGTGGTAGAAGTATCTGCTTGCCATCTAGAGTATTATTAGTGTTGCTGATTTTTGATTTGTTTTTTCACAGACATTTTTTTAAAAGACAATTGTTGATGTTTTGAATTAAACTAATCATTAGTCTTTTATAATGTTTAAAATGCGTGTTTATAGTAAACGAAGAGGTTAATCGTAATTATTGATAACCTGTTTTTAAGGTTTAAAATTTGTCTTTTGGGTTTCTTGATATTTGATTTTATGGTTTTCCCATGAAAAGGCAATTCTGTGAAAGATTTTGCATTAAAAGGCTGTTGTTTTTCAATATAAGCGTAGATGTTTATATTAAATGTACACGTTTTCCCTCCTATATTATTAAATGTACAATGATGTTGGAATGGGACCTTTGGGCTGTTAGATATTTCACTATATAATATCATTGCCAGTTCACATGTTTTTCATCACGTTTTACTACCAAGATATCCTTCTTTCACATCACTTGAGTAATATATAACTTAAAATGGCATCATACACTTCTGCAGAGTTGATGATTTGAGGCAGTGCTTTATCAAGCAACTTGAGGATCAAGTATATGAGGATATAGCTACTCTTCAAGAGTTGAAGTGATGTTTTGATGGATTGCACCTTGGTCTGTTCACGAGAGACCAAGTTTCCAGAAACCTCATGGCGATGCCTTCGACTTCCGTTTGTGACCTTTGTGTTGTCAGTAATATAGAGTGCGGTGATAGAGACGTGGAGTTCATGGCGATGCTCAAGGATATACATCGAGAGGTTCAGCACTCGATGGAGTTGAAGCTAAAATTTCTTAATTCTTGTTATTAGATTCTTAAATTTCTAGGTGTTATTGTTAGATTTGAAAGTTTCGTTGTTCAGTAGTCGATGTAATTCTTGATGTTTTAATGTCATAAATAAATTTTAATCCTGTTAATCTTTCTTGTCGCATTTTACTTTTACTTATTTTATCAAGCATAAGCATTATTATATAGTTTTGAATATCATCTGAGGATTGCAGATCGATATTGATGTAGATGTGAAATTGTGTCTGAGTTTGATTTAGATTATGTTGATGTTGAATTATGCCTGAACAGATGTTTGGTAAGTCAACAGAGGTTTAAAACCCTCAGATTGGTTTAAGGCTGAATAGATGATTGCAAAGCCAAAATATTCTAGAATATTTGATCATGAATAACAATTTTTTTTGAAGAATTTGCTCCTCCAAATTACCAAATATTGGAAGAACCGAAGCACGCATCCAGGCTCAATTAAAGCAATTACTATGTCTTTAGAAGGAACTATCTTATCAATAAGCAAAAAGTATTTAAAAATAACCAACTGATTTTTGTACACTCAATCGTCTTTTTTATTATAAAAAGATCGATATGTTGTAACTGTAAATTACGCTACCTCCCTGTGTGTTAGGATTATATTCAATTAACATATTGTAATTATAAATATAAAAAAATAGTGATTTGAGGACATAAGAAATGAAAAGCTTTAAGGCACACACGGCCCCGTGTGTCAACGGCATGGTCCTGTGGCCCTTGTACTTGTTGTACAAACCTAGATTTGCAAATCTGAGAGTTGACCACGGCCCGTGCTTTGGTGACATGGCCCCATGTCCCTTGTCGTTTTCTCTTTGTCTTTATCTTTAAGGAATCTTGACTGGGGCACGACCCCATGCCTGGCAGGCATGGCCCCGTGTTAGGCCTCTGATTTGTTGCTTTTATTCTTGGGGTGACGCTTGGAGGGTCGGTATAGTGTGTCAACTTCCTTTCTTTGTATTTATGCTGGTTTTTGTCGTTAATTTGTTCCTTTTGTTCGTTTGAGCTCTTTTATTCCTGGAAATCAAAAGTAAACAAAGAAACACACTTTTTCAAATATTAGTATTGAAAATGGTTGATTTTTATACCGTGTTTGATACAATTTATATGTTATATTTTGTGCATATCATTAGGGAAATGATTGTTTTTTTAGACCAAGTTATCTTTATGTGATGGTTTGGTGTAAAAAAAGATCAACTTTGATTTATCATATTATTGCAACCTCTCTTTGCTTTTGGTGCAAATTTTTATATACAATATGGAATACTAAAGGTATGTGAAAACGCGCTACTTGTAATATACTTGAGACTAGCTTGTTATGCACATTCAAAACGTGTAATATGTGTATGCCTTATATTTTCTTATTCTTGTGTTTGCTATATTTAATTGACATATGTAAGGCTAATGTGGGAGCAAACTCACTTGGTTTTAGTGGAGAGACTCTTGCCTTTTAGTGAGAGGTCTTGGGTTTAAACTCAAGTAAGATGATAATTTGGTGTAATTTAGTAGAGATTAGGAATTGTGTACCATTAGTTGTTAAATAAATTGAGATTTGTAAGGCCCATGACATAGATAGACTATATTGATGTTACGGATAAAAAACTAACATACGTACTATACAATTACAAGAGAAATGATAAATTTACATAAAATGAATACCGCATTGTAAATTGTCACCCCGTAACATCGCGTGAGTTTCCTACTAGTATATACATATATATATACATATACATATATACATATATATATACATATACATATATACATATACATATATATATATATAGGGTTAGGTTAACGTACAAATGTCCTTAGCGTACATTACGTACGCTACAATCTCAGCCGTCAGATCATCTTCCGGCATTGAAATCGCATGTTGTTTTTTTGTAACAATTTCGCATGTTGTTTTTTTTTACATGCGATTTCATCAAAATTACCACATGCGAAATTGTTACAAAAAAACATGCTATTTCATAAAAAAATATCACATGCGAAATTGTTACAAAAACCAACATGCGATTTCATCAAAATTTATCACATGCGAAATTGCAACAAAAAAAACACATGCGATTTTCAATGCGGGAAGATGATCTGACGGCTGAGATTATAGCATACGTAATGTACGATAAGGGCATTTGTACATAACACTTTCCCTATATATATATATATATATAGATAAAGTAAAAAGGTATATGAAAATAAGATACATGAAATGCAATTATTGGAGGCTGTTACATATATCCTATTAAAATTACAACTTACAAGAAGGGTTAGGTGAAAAGTAGTTTTTAATAAGTATTTTATAGCTAAT
>JARYGA010011648.1:0-25869 GCA_030545235.1 Helianthus tuberosus | reverse complement strand
CATAGACGCTTACATACCAGTTTTTGATACTCGGATTTTCAAATGTTTTTAAGATTCATTTGTTAAAAACTCACAAATACATGATTTACGAACTTGGTTAACGTTTTTTCAACTTATGTATAAGTAAGAGGACGGGTTGGTCCTGCTTACAAAGACTCTTTTGGGCTCGGCCCATTCTCTCTCGTGCAATGCACAATGACTCTCATGGGCTAGACTCACAGTTTTCATATATCATGCCGAGAAAATGATTTTACTATATTTTCTCAACAACTTTTAAACCGGTTATCAAAAAGATTTACTTTAAATCTTTTCAAAACAAACTATGAACTCGCTCCACTTTGTGTTGACTTTTTCGCATGTTCTTTCTCAGGTTAAATTTTTCAAACTACGGAACGGTTGGAATAGGAGAAACCATGGGAATTCGAGCACTTAGCGGGCGTTCATTTATAGAAGTCTTAGCTCAAATACTTCCGCTGTGCAATGAAGATACCAGTCGAGTCACACCAGCTCCGATATTTCGGGGTGTGACAACCATCGACCACTATCTCCGCCACCCGCGACCACCGACCACCGCCAGCCACCCGCGACCGCTATCGTCGACCACCGCCACCCACCGTCGTCGTCGCCACCACCATCGCCGCCACCTGTCACCTAGGGGTGAGCAAGTTTAGGTCCGGACCGAAAATAACCAAGAACCGAACCGAAAATATACCCAACCCGACCCGAACCCAAGTACCTAGGTATTTAGATCGGTTCCAATTTTTCATATAAAATCGGGTCGGTTCTCGGTTCTTTTCATGGTGAAACCCGACTTGGACCTATGGACCGAACTAAAGTGTACTTAAAAAAGAGTAGGCCATAGCCCAGTAGCGATTGGGGCTTGAATCCCTATAAATATATAACATACAACGGTTGCATGATGCTCCCACAGATACATTCATATAGAGAAAGAAACCATCTGCATTGAATTTGCAGTCAATTTCTTGGCTGCTAATGTGAATTACTCAATACTTTTTGAATTCTTGGATATTTAAGTTATGATTTTTTTGTTAGAAGGTTTTATCTACATTTGATAGTGCAATTCATCAAAAACAACAACCTTTGTTAATATGTTTCGTTAAATTTTTCACTCAGACACTTTTTCGAACACTTGGTGTGCAAAGAGATTAATCATGGATAATAAACATTAGATTGAAGCATAAACACCCCATCAAGCATGAAATACTTGCAAATTCGTATCTACTATTACAGAACTACTTAATATACAATAAACATATTATACTTGTATGGTCAAATTAGTTCAAGCTAGGCATGACTATCAATAACATTTGAATGAAATTAACAAAGAAATAACTCACCATCGTTAATGGATTGAAATCTATCTATACTTTCTATAAAATGAGAAATCTCAATGACATAAGAAAAGCTGATGTGTCAGCCATAGAGGTTGTCCAATAAGGCTTTTCTTATATCATTTTTACATCATAAAACCTAATATTTAAATCATTTAAAATTAAAATTCTACATAAACCTCTGCCCTCAATATTTAACTACACAAACTTCTGTTCCCAATAAACCTCTGTCCAAATTCAAAATTCTGGCTCCACATTCAAAATTCAAACCATATATTCTAATCCTATAAATAAGATATATGAATCTGACTCCACATTCAAATCTCTCTCGCTCATATCTGTGAGCGTGTCTCTCTCTCTCTCTCTCTCTCTCTCTCTCAAATGCATATTTCTCGTGATTCAGCCGGCTAATCTCCAATTATACTTATTTGTTCGAATGTTTATTGATTATGTTTACATGTTATCGTTCCAGTATCATTGTTCCAACATCGTCGTTTCAATGAAGCTTCCCTTCACACATCAACCTTTCAATATCGATGTTGCAGTATCATTGTTGCAACATCATGAAAAGTTGCATGTGCTACATTCTTTGATGGGAGAATTGCATTTTTCGATTTTCGTTAAATCGAAAGTCAGGTTTTCTTGCGTCAGTAAGATTTTCTTCTTTTATAGAAAGTATAGATTCGTACAATATCGTGAAAAGTTAGATGTGCTACAACAGTTGAGAGGAGACCTTTGCATTTTTAGGTTTGTTTCTTATTTTGATTAACTGTTGATGATGTTGAGAGTTTTTATTGACAGTGACATTTTAGAATATGTTAAGATGCATGTTGATATTATTAAAATGAACTACTACATAGAAAAATAGAAATTTAATGAAATATTTATAAAGTATTACACGCTAGAGTTAACACTTGCTAGGATTTCGTAGACTCTGGCCTTTCTCCATGTGATTTCATGCTCTCTTTTGAATTTCAGGTCAGTTAGCATGTTGCAGATTTTCTGATCCTGTTTTAGAAGTTGTGTCAGAAACTCTTCTGCATTCTTCTGGAACTCTGATGGAGGGGAGTGGAGGACTTCGTCGAGCAATGTTATGCTGTTCCAGGTTTTGTTGTAATTAGTGTCATTGATTATGTCGACTTTCCTGTTTAGTTCTTCGTCTGTTCTTTGTTCTTTGAGTGACCACATCGAGAATTGTGTTTTAACATCGCTGGTGTCTGACTACTGGTAGAAGCTGAAGTTTGCCATGTAGATTTTTTGTTGGTTTTTCTGATTTGGAACATTTTTTTACAGAAAGTGATTTGTAGGAAAATTTGTTGATGTTTTGAATCAAAAGTAATCATCGATCTTTTATAGAGTTTAAAAACGCGTCTACATGGTAAATGAAGAGGTTAATTGTAATTGTGATAATCTGCTTTTGTTCTTTGAACTTCGAAATTTTGTCCCTTGGGTTTCTTGGTATTTAATTTTACAGTTTTCCCATAAAAGTTGGGGTTTGAAAAGGTTTTTGCATTAAAAGACTGTTGTTTTGAAATATACATTAATATGTTTATATTAAATCTACACGTTTTCACTGTTAGATATTTCAGTATATTAACTAATAGTCGCTTCACCTGTTTTTCATCACGTTTTCCTACGAATATATCATACTTTCAGGAAAGTCGAGTAATATAGTTTATTCAAATGGCGTCATTGACTTCTGTAAAATCAGATGATTTAAAGCAGCGTTTTATCAGGAAAATCGAGGAACAGGTGTATGAAGATAGGGCTACTCTTCAAGAGCTGAAGAGATGTTTTGATGGATTGCAAGTTAGCATGTTCACGAGAGAGCAGGTTTCCAGAGATCTTATGTGGATGCCTTCAACTTCCGTTCGTGAGCTTTGTGTTGTCAGTAATATAGAGTGCGGTAATAGAGACATGGAGTTCATGGCGATGCTGAAGGACATACATCGAGAGGTTCAGCAATCGATGGAGTTGAAGCTAAAGTTTCTTAATTCTTGCTGTTATTGTTAGATTTGAACTTTAATGTTGTTCAGTATGTTATGTAATTATTGGAATTTTAATGTCATGAATAAATGAATAAATTTTAATCTTATGAATCTATGTTGTGTTTTAGTTTTACTTATTTAGTGTTTGAGTTTGATTTAGATTATGTTGATGTTGAATTGTGTCTGAACATCTGTTTGGTGAGTTAACAGAGGTTTAATAGTATCAAGGGTTGGTTTGATGGTGAATAGATTATGTTGATGTTGAATTGTGTCTGAACATATGTTTGTAAGTCAACAGAGGTTTAATAGTATCAAGGGTTGGTTTGATGGTGAACAGATGAGTGCAAAGATAAAAACAAATGTTCAGAATTTGATCATTGATAGCAGTTTTTTGAAGAATCTGTGCTCCTGCAAATTACAGAGAGTCAATATTTGGAGTTGTAAAAGGTCTGTTGTAGTTAAAGTTTGGTAAAAGAGAACATCTGCTAATGATGAAAGATTGAAGAAGGAAAGGTCTGTATGGGAGACCAGATGTCAAAGAACAACAGATGATATTCAAAATATGTTGAGCCGACAAAAGGTTTTTATAATAACAGTGGTTAGGTTAATAGCAGATGTTGGGACTTTGTTAGTCCATTAGATTAGATGTTGTACAGTATGTGAAATTATAATTGTAGACCTTTGTATAAGCATGCTGCTGTTGTCATATATTCGAACCTTCTTATGAAACAACTGTGTATGCTAACGACTGTTGATTTACCACTGTTGACTAAATGAATAAATTTTAGTACTATTAATCTTTGTTGTCGCATCTTCATTTTAATTATTTCAGTCATTCCTAAGTATTATTATATAATTTTGTTTATCAATAACAGTTTTTTGGAAGAATTTCCGGTAAGACCTAATTACAAGGATCGATATTTGTTGTTGTAAAAGGTGTGTCGTAGCTAAAGTCTGACAAAAGAGAGCATCTGCTGATGAATAAATGTCTGAAGATGCAAAGGTCTGCTATGGGTCAACAGATGTTAACGAACAACATATGATATTCAATCTTAAAATGCTCAACAGAGGTTTTGATACTAACAGTGGTTGGGCTAATAGCAGATGTTAGACATACGACTGTTGAGTTACACCGATTGAAAACAACTGTTTTTGAAACTTCTGCTTGCCTAAAAATACATGCACTACTAAAGGGTACCGTCTGTTGTCATAATTTTTGTTTATCCTAATGACTGTTGATTTACTATACTGCTGACTGTCACCCATTATGACAACAGACGTTCTAACGTGGACAGATGTTAGCTAAAAATAAAACAACTACTGAAAGTTATCATCTGTTCTCATAAATTCTGTTTATCTAACGAGTGTTTGACTCACACTGTTCCCAACTTCTGTAGTCGACCAACAGAGGTTTCCAAACAACTGTCATCGGTTGTCGCAAAAGAGGTTCTGACGTGGACAGATCTTAGCCATCAAATATTTGTAACTACTGCCACGTCAGCATTCACTTCTTCTCTCTATAAAAAAGTTGTTTCATCCCTAAATCGAGGTTCTACCACTGCCGTCTCAAATTCAAAATTCTGAAAAACAGTTTCCAGCATATTAAAAATTCTCCAACTTAAACCTTGTTTCATCCCCAAATCACCTTCTTCTCCGATGATGTCTCTGAACATCAAAAACCCTCACAACTACCTCCCCATCTTCGAGAAAACAAGCAAAAATACCAGCTTTCACTCAATAATTGACCTTTTAACGTCATCAAAATACAAATCAATCCTTACTATTGATGCTCCGGTTCATACAGAAACACTTCGACAATTTTGGTTTAATGCTGAAATAGAGTCTGAAGATAATAATCCAGTTGCCATCACATCTAAGGTAGGGGAAAGTGTGGTACGGATTTCTCCCTTTACAATTTCCACTACATTTGCATTGGACGACTTGGGAGGTAAAAGCAACTTTGAAAAACCTGAACTTCATACAGAATTCATTGAAAGAGGGTATGATGCATAATTAAAGGAAGTTACTATCTACAAACCAAACTTCCCTCCGCCAATGAAAGTTTTGTTTCATACTCTTTTAACTTGTCCCTCAGCCAAGACCACCTCATTTAATGAGATATATTTGAACATTCAGTATTTGCGTTATGCTATTTTAACAAAATCTGATTACAATTTATCACAAGCACTGTTTTCTGATTTGTTGAATAATGTGAAAAATGTGAAAAAATTGAAAAAAGGCCTTCGTAGTAATGCTTTTCTGTTGTATCCAAGACTTCTAAGCTACTACCTACGAAAACAAGTGTCACAAACAGATTTTGAACAAGGCGTAGCCTTTCAAATAAATAGTCTTACAAGTAATAATGAGCATGTTTTAGATGCGTCTGCATCAGTTGCTCAAACCTCTGTTGTTGAGCCAACTGCTCCTGGTGATAATGACACCACAACCGGTGTTGTGAAACACACACCAGGAAAACGCAAAAAAGAAATCTGTCACATCCAAAAAGCCCACCAAAAGGAAACAAAATAAAAAGGTTACTGTGCTAGATGAGATCCCAAAGGTTAATGCAGTGACAACACAAATGTCACTTGAAACGCTGCTGCTACTTCCTCACATTTGTTGGAAATATCTCAACCCATCCAAAATCCTCACGTATCCTCATAAAAGGATCACGTTGTAAGCACAGGGACACCACAAGATGAAGTAGACCTTTCATATGAAAGTATGTTTAAAAGTCTCTCTCCCAGGGCAATCACGCTTTCTACACCACAACCCTCTTCTCAAGTTCCTTCAACAATATTACCTCTGTTTGAAGTAATTGAATTTCAGAAAGAAAACATAACTTCTGATGCACACATTCCTGAGAGTAGAGCACAATAAATGACTGTGCCTGAACCAATTCAATCTGCTATCCTACCAACAGTTGAGGAGGTTATCCCCGTTGAGTATTACGAAACTCTTCATGATAGTTCAAGTGGAGCAGCCACTACAACTGTTGAACTTATCACCAATCAGTTGGACAGTGGTTACATCATTAAGACTCCCTTGAAGGCAACCACTGATGAGGTTACAACTGTAATCTCTGCTTCAGTGGGAAGTCCCCAGAACCAAGAAAAAGGGGCATCTGTTTCTGATGATATGGAGACTTCTCCTATTATCAAAACAAATACAACCACTACATGTGGGAATTCAGATGATCCTATTAAAGTAGGTGATGAATTAAATTATAAGGATTGACGGTTAGAGTGTCTACCATTGAAACAGATGTTGCTGAAATGAAAGAATTGATTAAGCAGTTGATAGAGCTTTCTAAAAGTCAACCTACCACACAGGAAATTGCCAAAGAGGTTTGGAATTTTATGCAACCCATCCTTCAAGCTTAGAGAAATTTGGCTGAAAGTAACCGCAATTTCAGTTTGGAATTTATCATAAATTTGGTTGATGCCAGGTATAAAGACACACAAGCAGACATTATGAACATTAAGGAACATCTATTGAAACTTTCTGGCACCACCCCTACATCAATCTTTGAGAAAGATGATGATGATGATGATGATGATGATGCCAAAAAAGGGGAGGAAGATTCACTGAGAAAGTTGCCACCAGATTCAAAAGCTAATCCTACAGAAATTGTATCCCCTGCTCAACCTAATTCCAACCCTTCTCCAAAAAAAACCACCACAAAAGAATGAGAAAATAGCTTCAACACCATCATCACCCATTCTGTCAATAGATGCTGATATAACAAAAGTATCAGCAGATACTTACCAAACAGCTGCTGAGACACCAGTTGTTTCAGCAGAAGTTTGTCAAACATCCGCCATGATCATTTTCACTACACCAACCACAATCTAGCCACCTCCAACGTCACAAAGATCTCCCATACATACATCTTCACTACCAAAACATTCTCCTTCACCAGAAATGATCTCCATACGTAAGAGAAAAACTCATATTGTGATAGAAGATGATGAGGAGATTAAATCAGCAATCCCTGTATCATCTGCCTCCATTCAAAACAGTCCATGCTCGTCATTTCCACCCATAGAACATACTTCATCTCTTACAATTGCTACACTACCATCAGTCATTCCTCTGGAAGCTCAATATCCACTGGAATTAGTCATTGTTAAAGGTGAAATTGAATCATTCTTCACAATAGAGGATCCATCTAAATGATCCTTTCCATCTCTTTATGGCTATAAGAAGCCTCAAAACTTAGATGAGTATCTGAAATTAAAAGTATCACAGGCTGAGGTTATAGCAAGAGAGAAAAGCATAGGGGTGGATGACAGGGAATACCAGAGGTTTTTATCATTTCAGCTTAGCAAAGTCGTAAAACTTGAAGACTATGCTAGGGACGTGAGTAAATCCATGTCTGAGAGGCCAGTAATTCCTGAACTTCAGATGAAACTGAGGGATGCTTATGTTGCACACATTATGAAGTACAAATCATATAACACAACTAAAGATCAATTCAAAAATTGGTCAGCAGATGCTCTTAGAGAAGAGATTGATAGAATCACAAAAATGCACAATGATCGTCTAGTAAAGCCAACTCCACCTAATTGGAAGAAAGTCAAAACAGTGGAATCAGATGAGGCATTGAAGTTTAAAAGAATGAGAGCAGAGCTTGTGGCTTTTGGTTATGGTCCAGTTAGATCCATTGCCAAATGGTCTAAACTGAAGATAGTTGAGACCTACAAAAAGCTGGAAGAACTTAGAGCTGAAGATTCAAATGTTCTTCAAAACCCAGTCTATCCTATAGCAGCTGCTCTGTCTCTAAAAATTGATACTCTGAAAAACCTTTTCTCATCATCTGATTTGTCTGAACAAATTGCAAATTTAGTTACTATACCACAATCACCAAACTCATCTTTAATAATTCTTTGTCCAAGAAAACCAACTGATCCAAAAATAGTAAAGTGGAAGTCATGCTCAAAAACCCAAGTATTGACTTTGATCAGATCAGATGGTAGTGTTGAAGAGATTAAAATGGATAGTGCATATAATCTGAATGCATACGATCTCCAAGATTTGTTGGACCTTCAACTTGAAAGGGATGATGAAGAAGACATGTTCTCCCTGGACTTTGAACTACAATTCAAAGGACAAATCAGGGAGATGTTGATGAGAAATAAAAATCAGTAATAAAGAAGGCTTTTTGTGTCATCTGTTGTATAGGGAGATTGTTGGATCAGCAGCTGATACATTGTCTCCAGTAGCATATTTAACCAGATCTCAACATGTAGCGAAGGAAATATTGTTGCGTAACAAATTCTTGACTGAGGTTTGATGTGTATTGTTTAGGCAGGTGATCATATGTTCTTAGTTAATGTTTGTTAAAACTTAAGTTGTATTCGAATTTTATTAAGTCTGTTAGACATCTTTTATATATACTTATGTTCATTGTCAATGGGTGGATACTTTCTTTTTTGAATAAGAGAATGGAAATAATCATATGTAACTGATGAATTTTATTAAGTTTGTTAGACATCTTTTAGACATCTTTTATTAACTTTGTTAGACATCTTTTATATGTACTTATAGTTGTCTTTTAGCTATAATAGATGACATGTTTTGGTACAATATATAACATGTATCTATATGTTCTATCAATATGTGTTATGCATGGTTTTCTAAGAAACGACCTGTGTTTGCATACGGGTCTTACAGCTAGTACTATATAATAAAAGAAACCAATTGAGGGACACTTGTCATTATTTTAGACCATCATTAGTTGTAGATAATTATTATTTAATTTAAACTTAAATTATTAAATTTAATTAGTTGATATCACGATTGAATATATATATATATATATATATATATATTCTATAACATCTTAAAGAAGAAAGTCGGTGCTACAGTGCACCGACAAAATTACAAAAATACCCTTCTTATATTGTGAAATGACCAGATTGCAAACTGACTGCGAATTGACCAGTTTGCCCTTTCTCCCACGAAGCACTACGGGACTCCATATGGTTTTCCGGTGAAGGTGGTTTCAACCCTAACAACCACGAGGGTTACTGCTTTAAGAACTGACGATGTGTGGTGGTTGCGCTGCGGGACAGTCTAGGGTTACGGTCAATCGTTGGATAACCGGTCTTCCAGCAATGCATGTACCAGATTTGAGATGGACTCATCAGATCGACAGCGGCTAAGGTAGAGGTTGCGATTCCGGTACGGAACTTGTCGGCGGCGACCCAAAAATGTGACAACCGTCACTTTTCCGTACATTCCGTACACTAAATAAACAGTAATATGTGCTTTAATGACTGTGCATGATCTAGTTTACTGTGACAACCGGTGATTTACGGTTCTTAATTACGTGATTAACAGGTGATTAACGCATTAATTAATAGTGTTTGAGACGCAAATCAACCTAATTAGGCCTTTGGAGTGCCAAGGAACGTCTGTACGACTTTACAGTGCGCGAACGGTGACTTACGGAAAAATCTGGTGAATATTAAGCGACAACGAAATGAAACCATACAAAATACTGACAACGCCGACAAGTATGGATGTTACACGAATATTTTATGTTGTGAAATTTATTTTGTGAATTTATTGGGCTTCCGTACGGCACAAATATAAACGTGGACTAAAAACGCGATAGCAGGAAACGCATCGGCAATGAAACGGAAGCGACAGAGATGCATGTCGTCTTCAGAACCTACATATGACGCTATATTATGCTCCGTAATAAAATTGTAGTGATTACAGTCGAAACCGGATCGAAAAACGGATCAGAAACGGCAAACGAGGCGTTTTACGCGATTTTACGCAACCGACGAACGAACCCGCAAACGTCGACTACCGACCCTAATTTACGTATTTTAGTATTAAAATAATGCTCTACGATACTTCCATGATGTTCGGATGCGAAAACAGGCTTCAAAAACGAGATCGGGCCATGCGAAATGCTAGAAACAGGCTTGTGGGCCTTGGGCCCAAACCCACAAAACCCTAGCTATATAAGGGTTTCTACACACACAACCCACCATAACACACACACACATACTCTCACTCCTCTCACCCTTTCTCTCTCGTTCTCTCTCTAGAACTTATCGGACTCCGGTCGACAAGGCCGGCGGAGCCGGCGACGGTGCACGGCGGCGACCCGGCGGAGCCGTAGTAGGTGGCGGCGCTCCGGCGAGGTTCCGGGGTCGATTTTTCCGGTCACACACCCCTACCCCCACTAAACGAAGCCCTCCGAGTGTGATGGCGGTGTTCGTTTCTAACGATTCTTAGCCGTTTGAGCTCACGCGCAACTCTGGTGAAGATCCGGTCAAATTCCGGCAAACTAGTTTCGAGATTCTAGCTCCATGCATGTGTAGATCGGGCACCTAGAGACCTTCCTGCTGAGTTTCGCGAGTTTTTTATTTTCCGGCGACTCTCCGGTAAGTTGAACTCAACTCGTTTTACTGTTTCTTTGATTTTTTTTAGCAGAAATGAGTGTCGATCTTGTCTTTTCTTGTTTTTCCGGTGACGGCGGAGGGCCGCTGGGTAACGTGATGATGGCTGATGATAATGATGTTGTGATGGTGGTGGTCCAACGGCGGTGTGGGTCGCTGGACCCACGGTCGAGTCGGTGGCGGATCGTTTCGGCTCAAACGGAGGTTCAGACTCGGGTTTTATGCGAACCGGGCTTTGATCCGAGTCGACTCGGTAAAACGGAGTCAACTCAGCTCGGTTCAGGTCAACAAGGCAATGCGGTCAAGGTCGGATTCGGTGTCGGGTCAGATTACGTGTTCAGGAAGCGGGTCAAAGTTTCGGGTTCGGTTTGGTCAAGGTGTCAGCTTCAGAAGCGGTTCGGGTTGACTCGGTCAACTCAGTGAGTTGACTCGGTCAACTCAGTGAGTTGACTAGGTCAACTCAGCATGTCGACTCAGCTTGGTTCAAGCTTCGGTTCGGGTCTCGCGATTTCGGTCAGACGATTCGGTTGGCTCGGTCAAACCGAGTCGACTCAGCGGGTCAACTCAGTCCACGTTTAGACGACTCAACAAGAGTTTTTGGTAATGGTTAAAGTTGTGATTTCATTAAGTTATAATTCTAATCTAACGTGACTAACGAGCTCGAACCGGTCAATTATAAGTACGTTAATATATTTGGCAAAATTTCATGTATATTGATGAATCTTGATTGAATTTTTGAAAATAAAACGACAACTTGTGTTGTCGGGGCCGTCCATAAACAGAGGAAACTCTGCCCGTTTTTCGAGAAAATCCGCAAACACAAAAGGCGTTTTATTATCGGATTCAAATAATCTTTTACAAAGGCGACAATTTGGATATTATTTCGATGATGCTTTTATAAAATAAAACATGAAATAATATTTTCAATTCTTTTATTACTTTCGACAATCCTTTCAAGTATCAAACAATACGAAATCTTTTCGTAAACTTGAATATAGTTTATATGCTATTTCAAAATATCAAACGACACGACGAGTCGGAAATTTATTTACAACAAATAAATATAATTATTATATTTATTATAAACTTCGGAATTTCGACAACTCCTTTATAAAGTCAATATAATTATTTATATTGTTTCAAACGCCGAACACACTTTCGTTTATAAAAATAAATATAGTTATATATTTATTTTCAAACACGACAATCCGACGATTCTTTCATGAATATGACTTTTTATATTCACGTCAAACGCCTAAATGGCATAGACATACACTTTGATAAATATCATAGGAGACGTATATATGATACGAATTGGTTATACGTTATTTTCATACAAACTTTTGTACATACACGTACGATTTCTCGAGACAACTAACGCGATTATATCAATATATTTATATACTTTTATATAAATATTCATATATTTTAAACCTCACGAGAACTAAGTCTTTTCGAGACTTCTTAAATACCGACGAATAAACGAATTACGCAAGCATAACTTCTTCGCTTCTTTCAAGTTAACAACTTACTGTCGAATCGTTTGGCTAACGATTCGGTAGAGCTCGGTGACACGTAGACTAGTTACCGCTTTTATTTAGAAACTTATTAGATATTCCGTGTTAGGAATATTGTAGAATGCACGCTAGCGAGTCTCATTTTGGAAACGACATCACGGAGTCGTAATTAGCTAGCTTTGCACATGGAAATTCAGGTGAGTTCATAACCCCCACTTTTTACTGTTTACATTTTTGTAAATGTTTTCGGGGTGGAAAGACATGCACGTTTTGCAAAAAACATACAAAGTTCTGAACAAATGCAAAACTCATTTTTCTAAATCATATTACGAAGGGATTTCAAGGAACTCAAATGATTTACGAAAGGTTTATACTAAACATACCGGTTTTTACAAAACAAATGCGTATTATCGAAAGGTGAATGATTTTCATGACTAGGGATGGGATCATCTGGTGATAATATTGAGGAAGGATCAGTCTTAGAGACTGGGGGAGGATCAGTCTTAGAGACTGGGGTAAAATACATGTACAATGATTACAGACACTTACGAGTACTTTTTACATGGTATGGTTAGCGTAAGGAGGGTTACTACTTAGATCATGTGAGTGGGTAGGCGCAACTTGAGGCCATTAATCCTCATTGTTGGACCGAGGGACAGTAGCGGTAGATCTATCTGGGTGTAGCGAGCCCAGCCCCAGGCCCAACAGTACGGACCTCGGGGTGACTTTGTGCCCGACGCATAAATCTGCTAGGTTTGAGTCTTCCTACTTGCACTTCACACATACCATTGGCTTTGCAAACCATTGGTGATCTCTTTTTTTTTCCTTATTGCTACATACCAGGGACATATATACTTACAAAGATTTATTTCAAATCTTTCACAACTCAATACTATTTCAAAAACCATTTGCAAACCGGTTATTTCAAAGCTTTGCAAACCATTGGCAAGAAAATGACTTTTGATTCGTTTTCTCAATACTATTTCAAAAACCGGTTATTCCAAAGATTTATTTCAAATCTTTCACAACTCAAAAGATTTATTTCAAATCTTTCACAACTCAAAAGATTTATTTCAAATCTTTTACAAACAAACTATGAACTCGCTCAACTTTATGTTGATTTTTCGTGTGACAACCCTCACCAAACCAGGTATCCGTACGACTTAATTAATATTTAATTACTGCTTAATTACTGTGCTTGCTTACAACTGTGATTAAACTGCTTACTGATTTCTGATACATACATACTCATGCATCACATTTTATACAGTCACTCTATTATTTTTACACAAACATCAGTGACAACCTTGATGCATAAAAGCACAGTGAGCACACTATACGGGATACCCAGTAAACATGCTGACATAGCCAGCATCAGACAGTTACTGTCTCTAAGGCCAGTATGAGCCGGGAATAGATTACTACACTAGTAGAGAGTGTAGGGAAATGAGGGTTGTAGAACAGCGTCACTGTGTGATAGTTATAGTGACTGGATGTGCCAAAAAAAATATGTTTTAAACACTAAATTCTGCTCTTTAAATAAAAATTCAGCTTTTAAGCAAACTAGTAAAGTGCAAAAACATGGAAAAATATTACTAGACACTTTCTAAAGTGTCGGGAATAAATTGTGTCACTAAAAGAAATAATAACGGCACTTTAAACGCTTATGTAGCACATTAACGGATTGATATCCAACCGAACAACCGGACTCTACCCGGAACCTAAAAATATTGTCATTGACACTATTTTTCCTTTTCTGTGCCAGTTAGGGTCCCCGAATACCCTAACACCCGTTATATTATATAACACTCTAACAATTGATTTAATCACCTAAATTAACATGACTAGCACTTAGCCATTTAGTTAAAATCAAACTAAATGCCCCCCCCCCCCCCCCATGAACCGTCGGTTTTCCCCATGTAGGGAACACACCACATGCTTTTGATTTTTTTTAATCCATTTGTCTAATATCTAACAAGCATTTTATCCCATGGTTAATATATTTGGAATGGTCCTTAAATTAGAACATAGGTCCACCACTTCACATATTCACCAACTCAAAAAAAAAAATTCCATTCTTTCTTTCTTTCTTGGCTACTCTCGGCCGATCATACATACACACCCACATCACTTTCAAATATAGATATTGCAATTTTACATTCAACCAAAGGTGAAGGATCGCATACGAGGAGGCTCGGTGCTTACGGAATCGCAAGTACCTCACTACATTGCTTTTAACCACCTAGTTTTCGTCTAGTTTCTTCCCTAGCCTCGAGCTAGTAGTAAGTGACTCTAAATGCCTTTTTGATCTATTCTAAAGTGGTTAATAAAAGATTTAACGGGCAAAAATCATAAACACTAGAGATCAAAGATAAAGTCTACAAAAAAAATATAAACAAGGTGGTTAATGGATGAATATTGGTGTAAAACTTATAAAACTTGTCTTGTTATGATTATTTAGTGTTGTTTTATGCTAGTGTTAGTTCGGATCGTCATCTAACCCGACTAAGTCATGTTCATGGAACATGACCTAGTGTATGTTAAAGTGTGAAAAGTGGTTAGATGAAGAACACTACTACTTATAACCATGAACTTGTGTAAAAACAATTTTTCTTATGAAATGGAGTTCTAAACTAGTAGATCTAAAGATCTACAAGTGATATTTTCGAAGGACCAAGTGTAAAATGAAATCATACTTTTTAAGCTGGATCCTTCCTAAACAAAGGTGATTTTTGTGAACACACAAGTGTGTAGACACTTGTGTGACAAAGAGTTTTAACAAAGAATTATTTTTGTAATTTTTGACAAGAAGTTGTAAAGATGTATCTTCTTTAAAAACAAGGTTCTCAAACAAATCGCAAAACACATGAACTTGTGGTTTGTGCAAAATATGTAGCAATTTTCCCCATATTTTTAGTAGATCTTTTATAAATTTGTTGATTGATGTTGGGAACATTGTTGATTTGAAATTTTAAAAGAAAATGATACGCTTGTAAGCGTGGCCACCTCCAGTTACAGAGGAAACTCTGGCGAAATTTTTCCAAAAATCCAACACTTGTAAATATTTTTATCACAAGTGTTATGGATATATTTTTAACTTGTTTTCCCGAATAACTTTCGCCACGATTTTTATTACAAAATTTCTAAGTGTCGGAGGTGGGATTTTCACAAATAAAACTTGCTAAAATATATATTTAGAATATATATTTTCATAACAACACTTGTGTAAATTTTTATGATTATTTTGTGAACTACGTAAATATTATTTTTAGGGTAAAAATAATATTACTAAATATTCACGGCTCCAAAATAATACGAACGCCTTCACAATAAATATTTAAGTTACACCGGTATTATTTATACCACCCGAACCTTACAACGTAACTTACGTATTTTCAGAAAATACTCATAAGTGTGTATTTTGGACAAGGATATTATTTTGGAAAATTATATGGAATAAAATATAATATTTTTGGGAAAAATAATTATATTTTGGAAGTAAAGTATTTTGGTCAAGTGAAATGAAATATATTACATTAAGTGAGACTTAATAATATATATCGAAGTTATACGAACGCACATGTATTAAAAACCCCCATCCTTGGGAAGGAATATATTTACAAAATAATTACGAAGTGTAATTACGAAATAGTTGCCTAACTATTTCCCAAAGACATTAAACCTTAAGCTAAGGCACGGCCGTCCGTCTAATAGAAGTTAGTACGTGTAGGTCGTCGCACAGCAGGTTGACTGGGAGATACTTTTTAGAGACGCACTTCGGTGAGTTCATGCTCCCCCTTTTCTTTTAACTGTTTTCAGTTTTACAACTCCGGGGGGTGAAATACATGTTACATACTGATTACAAACGTTTTATACATGGTATGATTATCTAAGGAACTTACTACTAGATCACGTGAATGGTTAGGCTATTATCGTAAGAACATTAATCCTTGTATAAGGACCGAGAGGCATGAGTGATAGATCTATCGGGTGTTGCGAGCCCCACACATGGGCCAGCGTGTGGCTGCATGTGGTGACTATGCCGTTCCGCCGGAAGGACCGGTATGAAATACGCGTTACAGGTTTGAGTGCTTCCTAGGCCATGTCACTTATTAATGTATTAGCTACACATTAATCGATCTCTTTTTCTTAATTGCTACATACCAGGGATTTTTATACTTACAAAGGTTTTACATACTCACTACACATGAACTCGCTCAACAATTTTTGTTGATTTTTCCAACTTACATGTATTTCAGGGAACTAAGGATCTGGCACGATATGCTACGTTTTCACGCTGCGTTAGAGTTATGGGATCATCCAAGTTTAGGGGTTGTGGCTTTTACCTGGACAAGTCACAGTTCTTAAACTTCGTCTATTTTAAGTTTATGGTTGTGTCTTTCAAACAATGTTTTTATGTTATTAGGTTGTTATTTCCGTTGCATGTGTCAACGCCTTAAGACAATGTTGTGGTATTTTACTTTTCAAACTTAAATCAATGGATGATCTGCATGGTTTTATTTTCATATAGCTTTGTTGTGATTAAGCTATGGTATTAAGAAGTCACACCAAACAAACCCACGCTTCCGCAAAGCCAGGGTGTGACAGCTTGGTATCAGAGCTCTGATCATAGCGAACTAGGATTCTTTCTCGAGTCTAGACTATGATTACTAGGGCTCTCACGAAAACATTTTTACGCTGCATACCACATAAGTCCAGATCCAAAACGTTTTTTTTTTACAAACAAAAGTTGAGCACATTTTATTTATTAGTTATGGCTCAGTCTGGGAGGCTGAGGCTCGATCTGAGAGGCTGAGGCTCAGTCTGAGAGGCTGAGGAAGTAGGCTAGTGGGACTAGGAAGAACAGTCCGAAAGGCTGGGAAGGTAATTTGAGAGACTAGGAGATTCAGTCTGGGAGGCTGGGAGGCTAGTGGGACTAGGAGAACTATTTGATTGCTTATTGGACTAATGTGCTTATTTGACTATATGATTGATTATTTGTACGTATGTGTGTTTGTGTTACAAACGTCGTGCCTTCATCAGATACTAGAGAGTCGGACACTACAGATCCCACGACCATAGTATCAGGCGACATAGTTTCATCGGAGCACGAGGTGTACACTTCCGATATGACCAGCACAGATGAGGACGACTTTCAGCCCTTTGCACTGCCTGATGTCGTAGCAGATCCTGCTGATGGCCATCTTGTTGGGGATTTGCCACTCGCGGTGATCCCTGCTCCTGTGCCCCTTGCCGCTTATCCCGTTGTTGATATGCCCCCCGACGTTGTCTCTGATGACGATGTCAATCTATTAGAGGAGGACCCACTTGAGGGCGAGGCCCTATTGTTGCTGGTGATAGCCTACTGCTTGCTGACGCTCCTGCAGAGGAGGCTCATGCCCATTCACCGGTCCCAGACTCATTTGAGCCTGTGGCGTCCGCATCTTTGCATATACAGGGAGTGCAGCACCACTCACACGACGCCGACCCTGATATGGCGTCATCAGCTGCACTAGTTCCCTCACACAACTTTGAGTTTGATCGCGACATTGAGGACGATTCTGTTTTTCCACCTGGTTTTGATCCAGAACATGACATTGAGTTCATACACTTAGACCAGCCCTTGGAGGATCCTGTAGCCCCTGTCGACCCTATGTTTGTTGATCCAGCTGATCTTGAGATGGAGTTTGTTGATCCGGAGCCGACTGTGGCCCCTGAGCCAGGCGTTGCTCCTGACCCCGCATTGGAGCATGACCCTGTTCATGCCGATGCACCTGCTGTTCCTCCTTGATTGATCATCTGCTTGGACGAGAGGAAAATTGGGGTAACTGTGCAAGACAATTTATTATTACGGGGGCCCACGTAATAACGACTTGTAGTGCACAGAAATCCTGTGGACTCTGTGGGTCAAGCTAATGAAAACCAATATAGCAGGAAATAACTAAAACACGAATGACCAAGGCGATGTAGCCTCGAGTTCATTCTATTACAAGCAACAGGCCAAATTGACAAGCCTATGTGAAGGCTCAGAAATTTATTTCCTCGCTCATACATTGAGTATATATACGTGTGAAATTGGGTGATTACATGATGGCTTATGGTGCTGTGTATCTCATAGACAATTGAAATGTTGTCTAACCCACTTCATACCACATCGACAGAAGAGAATGTCACCCAGACATGGCACAGACACCAGTACGTTGCCAAGGACAGAAGCCGAGCTGCAAGAACGCATCTCACAGGCAATTGCACGACATGAAGCCCTCCACTCTAAGCACAGGAATGGCACTACTGGAAATAACCCTCCAACTGGCTGCACCTATAAGCAGTTCCTGAACTGCAAGCCTTTGAACTTTGACGAAATAGGAGGCGTCGTGGCATTTGTTCGTTGGTCCGAAAAGACTGACTCCATTCTAAGAATGAGTAACTGTTCGCCCCAACAGAGTGTTACCTATATCTCGGGGTTATTTCTGGATGGCACACTCTTATGGTGGGACCTTCAGGTTCAGACCCTTGGTACAGATGCTGCTTATGCACTGAGCTGGGACGAGCTCAAAGAAATGATGGAGAAGAAATATTGTTTCTAGGGCCAGAATCCAGAAGCTTGAGGTGGAGTTCTGGAATTTGAAAATGGACGAACCAAAGATTCCTGAATACGTCCAGCAATTGCACGACTTGTCTAGGGTCGTCCCCTACTTAGTCAAACCGGAATTCAAAAGGATTGAACGATTCATTTGGGGACTTGCACCCTAGATCAGGGGCATGGTTACTACCTCGAAGCCCCCAACCATTGCAGAGGCTATCGATATGGGTAATTTGTTTATAACATGAGATGTTATGTGGTTGATTTATTTATAACATGAGATGTTATGTGTTGATATTGTTGAATACATACGTACACTCTACTTACTACGACCTGACCAACGTAAACCATCTTTTAGAAGATGCCACCAAGACGCGAGACGCGCATGCCTGCCAACGAGGCAGAACTTCAACAAATCATCGCTGCCGCCATAGCGCAGTACGCAGCCTCACAAGGAGGACCCAGCGGAAGCAGCTCGAACAACAACGGCAACAACAATCCACCTCATGGGTGCACATACAAGCAGTTTCTTGACTGCAAGCCGGTAAACTTCGACGGCACTGGAAGTGCTGTTGCTTTTGTCCGATGGGCCGAGAAGACAGAATCAGTTCTCCGAATGAGCAAGTATGCTCCAGACCAGCAAGTTACTTACATTTCTGGGCTATTCTTGGACGGAGCCCTGTCCTGGTGGAACTTACAAGTTCGGACACTTGGTGAAGCCGCAGCCTACGAAATGACATGGAACGAGCTGAAAGAGCTCATGCGTAAAAAGTATTGCTCTCGCGCTGAGATCCAGAGGTTGGAAACTGAGTTTTGGCATTTGAAGATAGAAGGTCTGAAAATCGCAGAGTATGTTCAAAGGTTTCACGACCTGTCACATGTGGTACCTTATATGGTCACACCAGAATTCAAGCGGATTGAGCGCTTCATTTGGGGTTTAGCTCCTCAAATCATAAGTATGGTGACCTCTTCAAAGCCGGAAACTATCACTGAGGCAATTGATCTGAGTGTGGTTCTTACTGAGGAGGCTATCCGCCTAAACAAGTTTTCTGATGTTGAGCAAAAGAAGAAGGAGACTCACGTAGAGTCGTCCGGGGGTAACAAAAGGAAATTCTCGAACTTCAAGCAGGGAACTAGCCACGTTGGCAAGAAAGAACCAAGCGCACCGACCCAAGCTGCGACTGGTACTGGAAGGAGAGGAAAGGGATATATGGGTACTCATCCCAAGTGTTTCTCCTACCAACGTCATCATTCTGGCCGATGCGGGCCAAAAGTACGTGAAGCTTGTGGAAAACTTGGCCACTTGAAGGATTCTTGTTGGGCTAGTGCTGGCCGGGGAGGCCAATGAGGTTATCGTAATAGAAACAATAATCGTGGTGGTATTGGGAATCGCCCACAGGGGAACAATGGAGGAAATGGGAATCGAGGCAACAATGTGAATCAAGCTGGTAATGTGAACTGAAACAACAACAATCAAGCTGGAAATGGTGGAGGAAACGGGCAAAGACCAGGTTGTTTTAACTATGGTGACATTGGGCACTATAAGAGGAACTGCCCAGAATTGAACCAAGCACGGGGAAGGGTTTTCAATATCGAAGCGAGGGAAGCGCGCCAGGATCCCAATGTTGTTACTGGTACGTTCCCTATAAACCAATGCTTTGCATCCGTTTTATTTGATACTGGTGCCGATTATAGCTTCGTATCGTTAGAGTTTAAGAATATGCTTGGTTTAGCCGCTAGTAAACTAGATATCCCGTACTCAATCGAATTGGCGAATGGAAAGTTAGTAGAAGCTAATGAAGTGGTCAGAGGTTGTGTAATCGAATTGGGAGAGCGTGAGTTTGCTTTGGATCTACTACTAGTCCAGCTGGGGAGCTTCGACGTGGTAGTAGGAATGGATTGGTTATCAAGCAACAAGGCTGAGATTGTTTGTCACGAAAAGGTCGTTCGTATCCCAACCGAAGATGGAGAAACAATTGTGGTTCATGGGGAGAAGCGGGATACGCCTTTAAGAATTATCAGTTGCCTGAAAGCTCGTAAGTGTTTACAAAAGGGATGTGCTGCCTTCCTGGCACACATCGTGGATAAGAAAGCTGCTGAGCCAAAAATCGAAGACATCCCTATCGTGAGGGAATATCCTGAAGTCTTTCCAGAGGACTTGCCAGGATTGCCACCCCAAAGGCAAGTGGAATTTCACATCGACTTAGTTCCAAGCGCCGCGCCTGTAGCTAGGGCACCTTATAGACTTGCACCGTCTGAGATGCAAGAATTGTCGACACAACTCCAAGAGTTGCTAGACAAGGGGTTCATCAGACCAAGCTTCTCACCTTGCGGAGCTCCGGTCCTGTTTGTCAAGAAGAAGGACGGTAGTTTTCGTATGTGCATCGACTACCGGGAGTTGAATAAGCTGACGATCAAGAATAGATACCCTCTGCCAAGAATCGATGATTTATTCGATCAACTCCAAGGTTCAAGCTTTTATTCAAAGATCGATCTTCGATCTGGATACCATCAGCTAAGGATACAAGAGGAGAGTATCCCGAAAACAGCCTTCAGAACTCGTTATGGACATTACGAGTTCCTAGTTATGCCGTTTGGGTTGACAAACGCGCCTGCTGTTTTTATGGACCTAATGAACCGAGTCTGCAAGCCGTATCTTGATAAGTTCGTGATTGTATTCATCGACGATATTTTGATTTATTCAAAGACAAAGGCTGAACACAAACAACACTTAAGAGCTATTTTGGAGTTGCTGAAAAGGAACAGTTGTACGCCAAGTTCTCAAAGTGCGAGTTTTGGCTACGCGAAGTCCAGTTTCTTGGACACGTGGTTAATGGAAATGGAATCCATGTTGATCCCACAAAGATCGAGGCAATCAAGAGTTGGGAGACTCCAAAGACGCCAAACGAGATTCGGCAAATTCTTAGGTTTGGCTGGCTATTACCGAAGATTCATTGAGGATTTTTCAAAAATCGCTCAACCACTGACACTCCTCACGCAAAAGGATAAGAAGTTTGATTGGGGAATCAAACAGGAGGAAGCGTTTCAGTTGTTAAAGGATAAGCTCTGCAATGCGCCGATCTTTGCACTACCGGAAGGTACAGACGATTTAGTGGTATATTGTGATGCTTCGCGCCAAGGATTGGGTTGCGTATTGATGCAACGCCAGAAAGTTATAGCTTACGCATCACGCCAACTGAAGGTACATGAAAAGAACTATACCACGCACGATTTAGAACTAGGCGCAATGGTATTTGCATTGAAGATCTGGAGACATTACCTATACGGTACGAAGTGTACAATCTTCACAGATCATAAAAGCCTACAACACATATTCGACCAGAAAGAGCTGAATATGAGACAAAGACGTTGGGTCAAATTGTTGAACGATTACGACTGCGAGATAAAGTACCATCCAGGGAAGGCGAATGTGGTCGCCGATGCCCTAAGTCGTAAAGAAAGGATCAAGCCCATAAGGGTTAGGGCTTTAGAATTGATTATCCATATAGATCTCTCTCTACGCATTCGTGCTGCACAGAGAGAAGCTTTGAAAGGAAGGAATATTGGAGATGAGTATCTCCGTGGGATGGAGAAGCAATTAGTACCAAACGAGGAAGGAACTTTATGTTTTATGAAAAGAATTTAGGTTCCTCTGTTCGGTGGGTTGAGAAAAGTTATTTTTGATGAGGCACACAAATCACGGTACTCTATTCATCCCGGTGCGGATAAGATGTACCAGGATCTTAAGGATTATTATTGGTGGCCCAGGATGAAGGGCGACGTTGCTGTTTATGTTAGCAAATGTTTGACGTGTGCCAAGGTGAAAGCTGAATACCAGAAGCTTTCGGGACTTCTGCAACAACCTGAAATTCCCAAGTGGAAATGGGAACATATTTCAATGGATTTTATAACGAAGTTGCCAAGGACGCCCAGGGGTCATGAAACTATTTGGGTGATAGTTGACCGCCTAACAAAATCCACGCACTTCTTGCCAACCAAAGAGAAGGACAACACTAGTAAACTTGCGGAAATATACATGCGGGAGATTGTTGCACGTCATGGAGTGCCCCTCTCGATTATCTCTGATAGAGATGGGAGATTTGTATCAAGGATTTGGCAATCCTTCCAAGAAGCTTTTGGCTCACAATTGAACCTAAGTACTGCATTTCATCCGCAAACTGATGGCCAAAGTGAAAGAACTATTCAGACATTGGAGGATATGCTGAGAGCTGTGTAATGGATCTTGGTGGTAGCTGGGATAAGCATTTACCATTGGCCGAATTCTCATACAACAACAGCTACCACACCAGTATTGGAGCCGCGCCATTTGAAGCTCTTTACGGACACAAGTGTCGATCACCCCTATGCTGGGCTGACGCAGGTGATAGGCAGCTTGTTGGTCCTGAAATCGTCCAAGAGACGACAGACAAGATTGCGCAGATTCGAAAACGCATCGAAGCGGCTCGCGACAGACAGAAGGCCTATGCAGATCCAATCCGGAAACAATTGGAATTCTAAGTTGGAGATATGGTTTTATTGAAAGTTTCACCCTGGAAGGGTGTGGCACGCTTCGGAAAGCGTGGGAAGTTGAATCCGCGTTACACTGGCCCTTTCAGAATTCTGCAAAGGATTGGGCTTGTAGCCTACAAGTTGGACCTACCTGCTGAACTCCATGGTGTTCACGATACATTCCATGTATCAAATTTGAGAAAGAGTCCAACTCAAGATACAGTGATCATTCCCGCTGACGAAGTTCATATCGACGACACGCTCCACTTCACTGAAGAACCTGTTGAGGTCACGGATTAGAAAGTTAACAAAACTCGCAGGAGCAGTGTCAAACTCGTCAAAGTTCGTTGGAATGCAAGACATGGGCCGGAATTCACGTCGGAACGTGAGGATCGAATGAGAGAGGAATACCCCCATTTATTTCCTAAGAACCCTACATCTAGAAGCAGAACTTAAATTTCGGGACGAAATTTCTTTAACGGGGGGAGAATGTGACAACCCTCACCAAACCAGGTATCCGTACGACTTAATTAATATTTAATTAATGCTTAATTACTGTGCTTGCTTACAACTGTGATTAAACTGCTTACTGATTTCTGATACATACATACTCATGCATCACATTTTATACAGTCACTCTATTATTTTTACACAAACATCAGTGACAACCTTGATGCATAAAAGCACAGTGAGCACACTATACGGGATACCCAGTAAACATGATGACATAGCCAGCATCAGACAGTTACTGTCTCTAAGGCCAGTATGAGCCGGGAATAGATTACTACACTAGTAGAGAGTGTAGGGAAATGAGGGTTGTAGAACTGCGTCACTATGTGATAGTTATAGTGACTGGATGTGCCAAAAAAAATATGTTTTAAACACTAAATTCTGCACTTTAAATAAAAATTCAGCTTTTAAGCTAACTAGTAAAGTGCAAAAACATGGAAAAATATTACTAGACACTTTCCAAAGTGTCGGGAATAAATTGTGTCACTAAAAGAAATAATAACGGCACTTTAAACGCTTATGTAGCACATTAACGGATTGATATCCAACCGAACAACCGGACTCTACCCGGAACCTAAAAATATTGTCATTGACACTATTTTTCCTTTTCTGTGCCAGTTAGGGTCCCCGAATACCCTAACACCCGTTATATTATATAACACTCTAACAATTGATTTAATCACCTAAATTAACATGACTAGCACTTAGCCATTTAGTTAAAATCAAACTAAATGCCCCCCCCCCCCCCCACATGAACCGTCGGTTTTCCCCATGTAGGGAACACACCACATGCTTTTGATTTTTTTTTTAATCCATTTGTCTAATATCTAACAAGCATTTTATCCCATGGTTAATATATTTGGAATGGTCCTTAAATTAGAACATAGGTCCACCACTTCACATATTCAGCAACTCAAAAAAAAAATTCCATTCTTTCTTTCTTTCTTGGCTACTCTCGGCCGATCATACATACACACCCACATCACTTTCAAATATAGATATTGCAATTTTACATTCAACCAAAGGTGAAGGATCGCATACGAGGAGGCTCGGTGCTTACGGAATCGCAAGTACCTCACTACGTTGCTTTTAACCACCTAGTTTTCGTCTAGTTTCTTCCCTAGCCTCGAGCTAGTAGTAAGTGACTCTAAATTCCTTTTTGATCTATTCTAAAGTGGTTAATAAAAGATTTAACGGGCAAAAATCATAAACACTAGAGATCAAAGTTAAAGTCTACAAAAAAAAAATATAAACAAGGTGGTTAATGGATGAATATTGGTGTAAAACTTATAAAACTTGTCTTGTTATGATTATTTAGTGTTGTTTTATGCTAGTGTTAGTTCGGATCGTCATCTAACCCGACTAAGTCATGTTCATGGAACATGACCTAGTGTATGTTAAAGTGTGAAAAGTGGTTAGATGAAGAACACTACTACTTATAACCATGAACTTGTGTAAAAACAATTTTTCTTATGAAATGGAGTTCTAAACTAGTAGATCTAAAGATCTACAAGTGGTATTTTCGAAGGACCAAGTGTAAAATGAAATCATACTTTTTAAGCCGGATCCTTCCTAAACAAAGGTGATTTTTGTGAACACACAAGTGTGTAGACACTTGTGTGACAAAGAGTTTTAACAAAGAATTATTTTTGTAATTTTTGACAAGAAGTTGTAAAGATGTATCTTCTTTAAAAACAAGGTTCTCAAAGAAACCAAGTTTATTTATAAAAGATCTACTAAAAATATGGGGAAAGTTGCTACATATTTTGCACAAACCACAAGTTCATGTGTTTTGCGATTTATATTTATTTTGACTATTTTGATGATGAAACTTTGTTGATTGATGTTGGGAACATTGTTGATTTGAAATTTTAAAAGAAAATGATACGCTTGTAAGCGTGGCCACCTCCAGTTACAGAGGAAACTCTGGCGAAATTTTTCCAAAAATCTAACACTTGTAAATATTTTTATCACAAGTGTTATGGATAT
>JARYGA010011647.1:0-29481 GCA_030545235.1 Helianthus tuberosus | reverse complement strand
TTAGAACAAGTGATGAACCCTAGAAAATTAAAATATAATTCTGGGATCCGAAACCTTAAATTTAAGACTTCTATTAACAGATTTCGGATATTAATTTACCCATTATGGTTTCGGGTGACATGATTAAGCACCCCTTTCTTAAAACACTGATTTCGGCACAACAAGAACCGAAACCAGCCGTGTATATTAAGGCTTTAAAATTTCTGTTTTCCAGATTTTAATCCCAGAATAATGGATACGAAAACAGAACTGAATTATCAACATATGCTCTGATACCACATGTTGATCAGTTCTGTTTAAACATAATGGAAAACATGAATAACATACCTGTTACAGCAGACAGGGCAGCAGAGAATCCAGTCAGAGATGCAGCCATTGAGTTTGACATACTTGTCAGGATGATCTGGTTCCTCCTTATGGTGTAAGATTATGATGGTGATGAAACCGAAACAAGGGAAGGATTCGGTTGTGGAGAGATAGCTGATTGATGTTATTAGGGTTGTGTGTATTATGTAATTGTCTAACCGTCTAACCCTTAAACTCTCTAATAATCTCCTTATATATACACCCAAGAGGAAACCTAATTAGTTAATAAGGGTAATATGGTCCATCAACAATTACCAACTAATTAATAATAGGTTATTAATATATTTTGATCTATATAATATAAATGATTATAATGGCTACAAGATTAAATAATATAATATTAATATATTTAATCTCACAAAACGGACTAATACGATAATTTGGTCATGTAATGACTAATAGATAATGAGTTTCGAGTGGTTTCCTTATAGGGTAAACCAACATAGATAATAAGGGTAAACGGTAATTCGATCACACGTTGACGATAACCGTTAGTTTTGAAAGACACTTTATGGCGTAAGCCATAATGGGTCAAAAGAGTTAAGAATTTGGTTTATAAGTAAAATGACCATATGGTGTAAACCGGTGCGAGTCATGTAGACGAGAGGATAATAAATCCATCTCGCAAATATAACGGTCATTTAGGCCAAACAGGTCAAAAGGTGAAAATATCACCCTTTGACAATCTCGACTAATGATTTGTCAAGTTGTATGATTATAGGAATAAATATCGAAAGGATCACTTGCATCGCTATCAAGTAGCGATTATTAAAGCAAGGTATTAAAACGGGTCAATATATTGATTCGAGCCAGGTATGTAAAATTGGTTAACTACTCAATTAGAACGAAAGGTTCCTTGAGACCTAAATGAAGTCAAATTAGACATTTGGTTACTTTAATAAGTAAACCGGATGATTCAAGTTATGGTCATTGTGATTAGAAAACATAATGACTTTTAAAACAAAATCATAGCTAAAAGGGGGATTTTGGGTCAAACATGCTGTCAAAAGTCCTTCGTCGTAAAAGAAAAACTAGAATCGACCAAAACGCCCTTGTAAGCTAAATTGAGCAAACGACCCTTAAAGGTTGTTTGGAAACGATTTTTATGATTAAATAAATACTTAGAATAAGTATATAAAGCGAAAGAGGTAAATCTTTGCTCAAATGACTCTATAGGAGTCTTTGCCGTAAAATAATGATTCGAGGGGTAAAACTCAGAATTTATAAATTTCCACATAAAATCCGCCACAATTATAGTTGTGGAGGAAGATTATTTGATAAGAAATGTGGTAATATAATGCTCAGTGTTGCAAAAGTCGCTAGGCGGTCCCTAGTCGGCCGACTGGGGAGTTGGGAGTAATCGGAGTACTTAGAGAGTACTCGGGGAGTACGCGGACATTATAAATATAAAGAAAATTAGTTGGTGTATATTATATATATGTTAAAAGAAGCATAATTCATGTCAAAATTAGTATAATTTAAAATGAAACATGTTTGAAGTTCAAATCTCACCGAGTATAAGGCCGAGTAGACCGAGTAGAAGGCCAAGTAGGCCGAGTAGTCCAAGTACAAGGCTAAGTAGGCCGAGTACAAGTCCGAAGTATTCTGAAAACAAGGCCGACTAGTCTGAGTACAGGGCCGAGTAATCTGAGTACAGGCCGAGTAGGCCAATTTTGACCGCCGCCGACTAGTCAAGTCCGACTAGGGTAAACTCGCCTCGGAGGTGGTCCGAGGACCGAGTACTCGCCGAGTACAAGGCCGAGTAGGCCGACTTTTACAACACTGATAATTCTAGAAACGAATGAAAGCGATTCGTGTTGAAAATACGCTTAAAATCCCCTTAACGGGTCAAAATAAGCATATGAGCGAAAACGGGTTTAAAACACTTATGAAACCCGTGATTTGAACCTAATATGATAGAATATATCGAAAATATAAGGATCATGAGAATTTGGAATCAAACAAATATGTTTGTTTGATAAATGCATAAACGGGTCAAAAATTTTGTAAAAAGTTAATAAGACGAAGGCTTAAAAGTCTTAAAATTTATTAATCCGGATGTCGGATTTAAATCCATGTGATGGAGATTCGAATTACGATCACGTAGGAAGAAACGAATTGTAAAACGGATAAATATTGAAAGAGTTATGCGTGTTTCGGCGAAATTTAGAGTTGCTGAAAATATGCAGCTTTTAGCTGCAACATTCTGGAAAAAGGAGGGTTCACGCCACGCGACAACGAAGGCAAGGAGCCGTCGCGCGACGCGACGGTGTCCATTTATGGCGAAAATTTTTTATTTAATTTGTTTTGCACTACAAACTCGTTTAAATTCGTTTTAAACGTTATATGACTGAAACTTTTCATGTTTTTATGAAATGTAGGTATGCTAGAGGTACCGGATGACGATCAAGCTCGACGAAGAACCGAACACGCTCAAGAATTCAAGCTTCCGTGAATAATTCGTCGTCACATTTTTAAACGGTGAATTTACATACAAAATGTTAGAATGTTTTAGTTATTAAAATGTTTTAACAAACTCACATTTTAAGTGTATGTTTAACCGTATGTACACTATTATAGTCAGAATTTATATGATAATCGTATAAAATGGACTAAGGGTCTTACAAAAACCCTAAATGTTTTCCCGTTATAATTACAATGATTAAGTCTTTGTTATCTTGAATTTCTGACAGTACGTGGGGTTTTGTATACATTACTTATCTAGCGTCACTTTTAGGTGAACGAACCTAAATAGTGATATGACCACAGTCACAGATCCGGTCGAGTGACAACTGGGTCAGATGATTATAAGATAGAAACAATTGTAATCGCTCTTAATACTGTAAATTATAACAAATGTGTCTTTTGTAAAACTGAATGAACTCACCAGTATTTCCTGCTGACCAAATGTTTTTAAAACGCGTTTCAGGTGATTACAGTAGATTGGAATAAGAGTTGTGATACGGCACTGAAAGGCTTAAAGATGTGGCTTATTTTATCAATTAAATTAAATTAAATGTTATTTTTATGTGTTCGGGTTTATCCCATATTAAATGCTACATTTGTAAAACATGGGTTTATTCCCATCTGTTTAATAAATAAAAATCCGGTGTTTCAAAACTCTGATATTTTTCCTAACTCACGTGATGAAATTTTCCGCTGCAATAATTTTCAATATAACCACCGGTACCACTCGACTGCTCATGGCTCCCGTCCAAGGTGTGGTCGGGGGTCGTGACACAAACCTTTATTTCTAAGAGGAATACTTTTAATAAATGTTGTAGTTTAATTTCGATGTCAGTGAATAAACTCAATCTCTATCATGTAAGTCCCTACTTATTACCGAGCCAATTGTCGTGGGAAACAACGGGGTATTAGTTAGACGTTGGTGAGGCCACAACAATCATAGCCAGTCATATCGGTACTGAGTTTAATATTCCATGACATGTCTTTATAGCTAAACATTTACATTATTTACGTTGAACAAAACCAGTGGACTCGCCAACCTTATGTTGATACTCTTCTGCATGCTTGTACGTTGTTAGATACATCGATGCACATGAACTTACAGTCTGAGGAGCTTGAAATGTCATGGGGTGTGCTGTTTGTTGAGAACATTTAATATTATGTTTTTTAAAACAATATGTTTTAGTTGTTTTAAAACAGTCACTTTTGCTTCCGCTGAATACATACATTTGTTTGAAACGTTTATTTTGGAATACACTATTTATGTTGGACAATATTATTTACTATTAGTTCGACATGATTATTGGCTAGATCCTGGTACGTCACACGCCTCGCGGTGAAACCCGTATGTGGTAATTTGGGGGCGTGACATTATTGAAGATATTTGTTAAATAATAGGGTTAAAAGACAATTATACCCTCATATATCTTGCACCTGATCTCATTTAACAGAAAAATTAACTGGGTTGGAGTCAAAGGACATACCGTGCAAGATTTTAAAACAACACGTGATTTACATGGATAAAAAACAAACGCAAGTTATATAAGATATATAAAAAACCACATAATACATATAAAAAACCACTAAACAACACATAAAAAAACCTTTAAAACAAATAATTACTATTCATTTAGTTAAACAAACGCAAGTTATATAAGATATATAAAAAAACCACACAATACATATAAAAAACCACTAAACAACACATATAAAAAAACCTTTAAAACACATAATTACCATTCATTTAATTGTCTATTAATACTATACAAATACAAATTACTATTCATTTAGTTTGTCTATTAATAATATACAATACAATAGTATACAATGCGTCAAGAGGCATTTTCTTTCATGCCTTAATATTACAATTTAATGTCACAAGAGGAAAAGTCCAAATATTTCACAAAATGTGCAAGTCTAGTTTCCAAGTCCAAAACTCCAAATTGCTTTACATGTATGGATAAAAAGGGGCATGTGCCCATGACCAGTCTTAGGTCTGATAAGAAGCGGCCTGGTTCCCCAAAGCCTGCCTGAATATTCCCAAGGCCCAAAACCCTGGTAAATGATCTATTTAAACCTGACGCCAGAAAGCCCAGTCGAACATCACCTATCCTATACCCGTAACCTGGCCCCTTTTAGGAATATATTTTATGCGTGCATTCAATACAACTTATTTTGGGTAGGGGTGTTGACACTCCGACTACTTAGCTTAAACTGCTCGTGAGCGGCTCGATAAAAAGCTCGAAACGAGTCTAGCTTCATCGAGCGCGAGCCTAAAATAAAGCTTGTTTATTTATCGAGTCCGAGTTCAAGCTTAGCATGTGAAGCTCATCAGGCTCGTTTAGCCTTATTGAGCCATAGTGTAATATTAGTTCTTAATAATATTTAATAACATTTACCCGTTATTTAAAGATGTCTAGTAGACGAGCCGAGCTTAGTTAAACTTGTATACGAGTCGAGCCCGAACCTAAAAATAAGCTTGTTTAGTAAACGAGTCCGAGCTTCACTTATCGAGTTCGCGAGTCTATTAATTATATTATTTTTCTTTAATATATTAAATAATTGATGATAAACGAGCGGAGTTCGAGCTTGAGAAAGTACCAATGAGCCGAGCTCGAGCTTTAAAAACAAAGCTTGAACCGAGCCGAGCTTGAGCTTGAGCTCTCACAAGTTAGTCGAGCTCGGCTCGTTTGCACCCCTATAGTTAAAATCATAGAGTTATTTGGACGTGGAATTTCCTAACGAGAAGAAAACAGACAGCCCGCGTTGTCCGAAATTTCCATCCGGAATTCCAAACCTGCAACTAGTAGCAGATTTAGCATATGCTAGGAGTCTTTCATTTTCCATTTTAAATAAAAATAATAAAATTTTTAAAACCTATGTAAACTTTCTCTTAAACACTTGTAGAAACTGAAATTCAATCGAGTTTTAAATCTAGGAAGTCTTGCAAAAGTAATTATCACGTTTATTTAATTTCAGATTGAACGCTACCCAGAAAAATTAAATTTTTTGTAAAAACAATATAATTAACATATTAATGTTACTCAAGCAGCTTGTGACCATTTTAAAGATTTCACCCGACTCACTTTGGCTCGACTTTATTCCCCCCACCCCTACAAAAAATTCTTAAACTCGCCTTTGTATGCACCATGTAGAGGACAAAATGGTGGGATCTCCTCTCCGGTGGCGGACCCAACAATTTTTTCATGAGAGTGCAGAATATTTTTAAAGATTTTAGACCCCTAGGTATATAAAAAAATCGGTTTGTATCGGGTCGGGTCAAGTAAAACAAAAGAACATTAAACTAATATTTATATAATCATCAAAAACACGTCAAACGTCGTTACAAACATATTTGAAATGTCGCCCTACGGGTTTTCGGTTTTTAAGATCTATCCAAAACATCTAGAGCTACTTTTCTAAGCAACTTTTTCTCTATATAATATATACAACTAATTTTCAACACTAAACACTTAAACAATAATCACCAAACTTCATAATTTTCAACTTTAAAATCAAGTCCTAGTTTCAGTTATTGATTCCTTGTAACTAACCATTTAAACACACTAAATTTTAACTAAAACAACAAAATCAGTCAACTAAAGTTTCAAAAAACAACAAAACAACTAAATTTTCAAACTTTTAAACAGTTTATATCTCCTAAAAATCCAAATAAAACAAGAAAACAACAAAATAATCGAACCATACCCGGAAAGAGTGATGAAGATGTTGTTTTCGTGAGTCTGGGATCACAAAACAAAGAGCCGGACGAGAGAAGGGGAAAGGGCGGTGGGTTGGGTTATTATATTTTAGTTCAAATTAGATTATTAGATTGGGGGTTGGGCTTGAATTATGGAGTGTTTATTAGGCTAAAGGTTAAGAGAATGATAATTGGGTTAGGTGAAAGTTAATTAGTTAAGTGGAAAGTTAGTTAGGTTGTATTTAAAAAAAAAATCAGTGTTTACATATTTTCTTTATAAATTCATAAGATTTTTTTCTTAAGGGGGGCGCTAGCAAATTTCCAGGGGGTGCGGACGAAAATTTTCAAGGGGTGTGGTCGGAATTTTACCGGGAATTTAGCACTAATTTTTTTCCAAGGGGTGTGCCCGTCCGCCTTGGGCTACAGATGGGTACACCCTTGCTCCTCTCTTACATACATGTACATATACATATAAGAAGGATAAAAATATAAATTTACATAGTTTTAAGAGTTTAAATAATTGTAACTTTTAAAACATATAATACAAGATGCTAAAACCTATTGTTGACTTTTAACACAACCCTCCCACGATTTTTTAACAACCATAACCTTTTCAAACGTCAATATATTTTTTTTAAACACCACAAAAAGCGAGGATTTTATTATCTTTTAATTTAAGACAAATACAATATATAGTTAGACATAGTATCAGAAGATTCTTAAACGTTGATTATTAAGAGGGTGTTTGAGATTACGTTTTGAAGTGATTATTTGATTATTGCGTTTGTAAAAGATAAATAATCTAAAAGAGTGTTTGGATGAAAAATTGATTATCTGCCTCCAAAACGCAGTTTTGGAGAAGCATGTACCTACATACTTTTTCAAAACGCAGTTTTGAAAACGTAAAATCTGTTTTGAAAACGCATAATCTATTTTGAAAACGCAACACCAAACACTCCCTAAATCTCAAGGAAAACTGTATTACATGGCTACAAATAAGCCCATGCTGTATATATGGTCGTATCGCACCCCGTGTTCAACAAAGACGGACAATCGTGACCGTAGGAACATCACGTGGCCCTTGGCAACCCCGTTTGTGCCCCCCCCCCCCCCCTCGGGGTGAGGGTGCCGCAATCCCACTGTCCTCTCCCACTAGTTGGTGTCTCTCCTCCCGAATACGAAGCCAAACTCGATTTATTGACTATGTAATGGACATGGAGATGATGACGGAGATGTAGGGTTGTTTCAAATTTTCTTAGGCCCAAAACACATAACATAATTTGGGCTCTTTTTGTAAAAAAAAAAAAATTACTTTAGATCCTATTATTCATATATCATCTTTGTATATACATAATTATAGATCATAAACCTCAATGCCAACAATCTCAAAGTCAAAATTACCTATATATATAAATATATTAAAATTTAGAGCCCTTAAAAACCGGAGGTTACAAAGTCTTGCTTTATTTCTCCTTTAGACCGGTATGTGGAGATGATAATAGTGACCTCAAAAACAAATTTGTAAACTGAGATAAGGTTGGAACATGGAAATATGTTTCTTAAAATCGGTAATTTTGTAATGTATTTACCTCTAATAAATATGTAAATATTTCTTTATTTTATAACCATATTAAATTAAATATTATGTATTTAACTAGTAGAATTTTCCATGTGTTGCGTCGGAGATTCTACCGGTATAAGTTCGGTTTATTATGGTATCGACACTTGCTATAGTAACCAAAACGGAGAGCCTAAAAACTAAAGTAACGATATACCCAAAATTATATCGATACGTGTTTACATGGATCCAAAACTATAATACCGAATACCGGTACCTATACAGTGCCAACACTCATATATAATAAAGTCATGATATGCACACAAAAATATCAACACATGTTTTGCATTGACCAAAAACAATAAAAACAAACACCGGTAACGGTTCCGATGATATTGGTATCGGTACCGATATCGTTCGGTCGAGATTAAAAGAAAAACCACCAAATTGTATTTAAAAATAAAACTAAAACAAAAAATATATTACGTTTGATCATACTCGGTTTTTAATAAAATTTATATCAAAACGTAGCAATAAGATCGGTATATTTGAAATGTTATAAAACATTATGTTTCGATGAGAAAACTGATATTACCAGAATTTTAATATTAAAATTTTTAAAAATAATCTTTGGGTAAAAAAAACAAATTAAAGCAACGAGACACATAACTTAACTATAACTAAATAATTAATGCAACGAGGCACATAACTTAACTATAACTAACTATGTATAAAAAAATAAAAACAATTATACATACAATTATAATTGGTTAAGAAAATAAAGCAACGTGACGCTTATTATGAAGATGATAATTTTCAAATAAGCAAATTGCCAATGAGAATTTTTTACTATACATGAACTTGGTAAATGGTAGTATGTAGAATAGAATAGAATAGAAGTATAATTTAAAAAAATAAGACGAACGATGGGCATTTGGCTATTTTCATATATGGTTGAAAGATGCGTGGCGTTGAGGTGATACAAGTTAAAGAAAGATGAAAGATGGGTATATCAAGTATTCTAACTTTTTTTTTCCGATCATATTCATCTTCACTAGGCATAATGCTTATACACAAATTCAGAAGGAAACCCAATAAATATGGGAAATCCCTCCTTGTGGGAATCGAACCCAGAACTTATTGGTCCCAAAACTTTATACCACCCGCAAGATGCCACTAGGCTATAAAGTCATGGGCATCAAATATTCTAACTAATATGAATTTTTTATAATTATATTTGGCATACGATCAACTATTTTACATCAAGTGACGAATGTTTTGGACAAAGTGTTTCGAACCCTTTTGACACCTGACCGTCTCCTAGATGATGAGTTCTAACCCACATTAATGGACACACCCTTAATTTAAGGCACTGGAACTTGAACCCAAGACCTTCTCATTTCCAATCTATGTGTTTTTAAAGGCTTTGATTTTGCTGATGGACCACCACACCATTGGTAATTTAAGGCACTGGTTGATATGATGGGTTCGTGATATCCTAGTAATTAGTTGGTTAAATTGAGGTTCTTTGGTCGGTTCAAATCTTCACACACATACATTTGTTACATGTGTGTGAACACTGAACACAAATTGAACATGTTAAGGTGTGGGCTGACGCATACATGCAGCTTTTGCTTTCATTTACCTTGGCGTGTAGCTCCATTATTGGCGACCACAACACAAGAATAATAGACAGCACACAATCATACATGTACTAGCTAGCTAGAATTAAAGCAATTATTCATGTTGTTTTCAATGTGGGACAAATCTTTGGACATGTTAGCTTTAAAGTAAAGTGCTTTACTAGTCAGATTCAATTCAATTATGGAGGCCCGAGGTTCACCCTGGATCGCTAAATCGGATACAAAGTATCTGTCCGTACGTAAATGAGTTGAAGAAAATAATCTTTGTATTGAGTATATTAGTATTAAAAATATGTTTGCGGATCCGATGACTAAAGGTCTCCCACCTAAAGTTTTCGAAGAACATGTTTCGAAAAAAAAAAGTTTCGAATATGAGATTTACTAAAGACCTTATTTAATAGCATATTGTACTTACTTATGTTTTAATTAATGAAACTTCCTCAGTTTTGATTTTGTATGTTTCTAACATATGTTTTGTCGGTATAATGACATATACACAAATATAAATACAAATCAAACGTTAAAGGGTTTATGTGCATATTTTGATCATAATTGTTAAGTTTTAAATTGAGGTTGTAGTAAGACTAATAGGGGTCCTGGGTCGAATGATGCTTCAACGACTGTATTTCTCTGCTACGGTTCTTGGTTTAAAGCTAAAATGAGTATTAACTCCTGATCAGACTTATCTAATACTCATGATAAATGATTACTCGGCTAAGTGGGAGAATGTAAGATTAAATATATTATTATTGTGATATTTAATCTTGTAGCCATATAATCATTTATATAATATCTAGATCAAAATATAATAAACCTATTATACAATTAGTTGGTAATTGTTGATGGACCATATTACCCTTATTAACTAATTGAGTTTTCTCTTGGGTGTATATATATATATATATATAAGGAGATAATTAGAGAGGTTACGGGTTAAACACTTATCATAACATCAAGAAATCACCCCCCCCCCCCCTCTACATCTTTCTCCATCCGAATTCCTACCCTAGAATTCGGTTTCACCATCAAGAACTTACATCCCCAGGAGGAACCAGATCATCCTGATAACTATGTCGAACTCCATAGCTGCGTCTTTGACTGGATTCTATCCGGATATTCCGGATAGTTTCGGATATCCGAATATAAATTTTCAGATAGTTTCGGATATTTCGGATAGTTTCGAATATTTTTCGGATATGTCGGATAGTTTCGGATATTCGAATATCCGATAAAAAATAAAAATTAAATTTTTGGATATTTCGGATATCCAAAATATCCGAAAATTTTCAAAATCACTATTCGAATCCGAAATATCCGAAAATTCGAATCGAATTTTCGAATATTTCGGATTCGGATATCGGATAGTTCGGATCGGATTTTCGGATACATATATTTTTAAACACCCCTAGCATTCATGCATGCATATGTACTGATCATTGTTCTCCCCTAATAAGCTTGAGTTGGAAAATGGGTGGATGTGGATGAGGTCATGAAGAAAAGGCCGGAGGGAGTTAGGGGAATATGATTGATTCCGAGGTTGATGTGAAAGTGTGGATCTTGGATAATAGCATGAAAAAGGTGGCAAATGGAGGACATCATGATTTGTGTTCCGGCACGCGTTTTCTGTTTCAAAAATATATATGTAACGCATTATAAGTTAGCTTTCTCTAGCACTAGCACCACAAACCTCCTATATATGTAAGGCAATGAAAATGACACCTTTTCTACCAGTCACAACACAAGATTTATATGGATATTGCTTTTGAAAAGAACTACTAAGGGTGGTATTACTGTTAATTCCTTTCATGTTTGCTCAAATCAATTTAATTAACATGCATGGGAAAATGATTTTATATTTCTCCTTGAGGTAATTAATGGCCTCTGTTTGTAAGATAATGCAGGCCTACGAATAACAAAGCACTAACACTCAAGTTGAAGAAAATTTGTTAATCAAGCTCAACTTTATACACACTAATTCAAGTCTATCTATGATTTATCTAACAACTTAGTGAGAATTTCTAAAGATTGATACTCGATGTTGATTTTCTTGATGTGCTTGGATGGATCACTAGTAGGGATGACAATGAAACTCAAACATAATGAGAATACCCTATAGAATATAATGTGTCACTGATGTAGAGGCCGAAGAGATGTAATTCACTAAGAAAAATATGTGGGGTATGTATAGCCTCCACCCAAAAGCCAACGAACATCTTTCCGTTTATCAAAAACATTCTCAATATTCTACTGTATTAGATTTTTGCGAGTTTCTCAATACGTTACAAAACTTTCGCAAAACTTCAATCAAGAGTAACGACAATTTTTTTACAATGTTACATATTCAAGATGTTAAATACGTAATTTGTCACATTATGTATACACAGTGCGCTATATTAGTGTTGGAAAATGATGGAACGGATTGACTATATTTTGCACTAACTAAGCTTGTGTACTGCACATACGGAAATCACTCTCACATGGACACATTTTACGAAACAATGTTTGTTGTCTTGGCTAAAAAGACATGGTATTGTGTGTGTGAGAGAGTGGATGGAAAAAAAAAAAAAGCAAGAATAGGATATGACGCAAAGAAACATGAAGTTATACGCGGCGAGCACCAACCTCAACAAAGATCTTGATTGTGACCCATGCATATTGGATGGATGAGGTAGATTGAGCATCTATAGTTCAGTGTGTGGTGGAGATGCTTTCTTTTTCAATACTATCTAACTCGACTCAATCACATCAGTAAATTAAAAAAGATGTTATAGGTGCATGCGTACTACTACTTCCTTCTTTTGAATAAAAGGTACTTTTGTTAACCAATTCAGAAAAACCATTTTGCTTTTATAACATATAGGTGGAGGAAGCACTATAATCTGCATGCCCAATTGATGCCCATCAGAATAATAAGGTTCCTAGCTCTTATGTCTACCGAATTTCTTAGACTACTAATTCATATATTATTGGAAGTTGAATTTGATATATATAAGACATGATAGATATAATGTGTTATTCCTTGTTACTTTATGTCTTTTGATGCTTTTCTTCATGTGTTTATATAGCATAGATAGGAGAATATATGCACATAATTAAATGTGTACGTAAATATGCAAATTATCTGCAGGATGTTATACCAACTATCCTTATCTATCTCCAACAATCACAACTAACATTAATAATCCTTATCCTCCTTATCCATCTCCAACAATCACAACTAAAATTAATAATCCTTATCCATCTCCAACAATCACAACTAACATTAATAACATATCAGGATTTATGGATATATTTGTATTTTTAATATGTTAACTAAAGTTCAATGTGAATTTTTTTTTTTTTTTTTTTTGGAAGGAGACTTTCACTGTACAAGACCGAATTGGTCTCCGGGGTCGTGTCAAAGACATTCCCCCGTCAGCCCCGCACTTCCGGACGCGATGTTCGATCGGGCCCCGGCCGTTGCGCAAGATGACTTCCGCCCGGAAACCATACTGCCCCCACACGAGATATAAACTAACTTAAACAATAAATCTATAATTTTTTATTATTATTATAAATAAAGTATTCGTTTTGTTTTCTAAACTAGATTTTGAATATTTTGTTACAAGTATTTTGATAGATTTTGTGTTAAAAATATTATGAGCGAGTATGGTTTTGAAGTTTTTTCTTGTAAGTGAATTATTTCACCTAAATATGCCAAATGATCACCACCTTTACGATTTTACCCACATAGTAGGCATAGTTTTTGACCTTTTTAAAACTTTTATTCCGGTTAACATACAATAGGGTTTATCGTACATTACGTACGCGATAACCCCAGCCGTCAGATCTTCATCTTCCATGCGATTTCATACCTCCATGCGAACTGTACGAACTGTGCGAATTCAATCTTCCACGTGCGATTTTCTCCATCTACACACCCCATGCCATTTTTCACATTACCCCATGCTAACCATTTTTTCACATGCGATATTCAATCTTCCACATGCGATTCTACACACCCCATGCCATTTTTCACATTACCCCATGCTGCCATTTTTTCACATGCGATATTCAATCTTCCACATGCGATTTTGTCCATCTACACACCCCATGCCATTTTTCACACTACCCCATGCTAACCATTTTTTCACATGCGATATGTATTGAATTCGCACCAGATCCGCACCTGATCGAACGGCTGGGATGATCGCGTACGTATCGTACGATAAGCGCATTTGTATTTTACTCTTTACCTATATTTAATAACTTTATTTGTGTTTTATATTTAGGTGTGGGGAGAAAACCTATTGTTGAAAATAATTATTATTTTAAAAGAAGATCGATTTGATATAAAAAATACAAAATTAAAAATATAGAAAAAAATTTACTAGAATATTAAAGGTTTTTTTTTATATTTATTTAGGAGACCATTGTTTGTATAAATGATGAAACAAAAAGACAACTTAAAGACAGTCTAAAAAATGCGAATTTGATACCAAATAAACAAAAATAAAAATAAAAGAATAAAGCTTAAAAAATAAATGCTATAAAATATAAAACTTATTGTTAGGAATTATTTATTAGAAACTTAAACAAAAAAATATAATCAAAAAATGTTTGTAAATATGTATTTTGTTAAAAAAAGATTTGCATAAAAATAAAAGAAAGCTTAAAAGTAATATTATATTAGCTATTTAAAAACAACTAGTATTAAGTCCCCGCGTTGCGGCGGATGCGTAAAATCGTGACAAATAGCATTAATGTCACACCACCACCAACGACCGCTAACATTGAAGTTGCGGCGTGTGAATGCAGAGAAATTAGACCTAAACGTAAAACTTTAAAAATAATAACTAAGTCGATTTAGGACCCGCACGTTGTGTCAAAACCTATCAAACATGAAAAATAGACGATGTAAAAATGTTGAACCACACGCACCGTTGCACCATGTTAACTCGCAAAATTAAGAGCGTAGTGTAAAACAAAACGTAAAAACGTTGAACTACATACGTTGCGCCATGTTAACTCGTAAAATTTAGAATGAAACGTAAAACGAAAGTTTTGAGGAGTATATAAAGTATAAGGGACCAACGTTGAAAGTAAATAAATTGTGAGATTAAATGGAAAAGATAAAAACTTTTGATTGAAAGTAAAAATGTCAAAAAGTTATAGGTCAAAAGCGTAATGTCAATTTTTTTTGAAAACCACCCAAAACATGGGGTAAACACCCCTATGCACTAATATATTGCTAATTTATAATATGTAAATGTAAATAGTATACACAACAATAATAAAACATTTGATTTGATTTGAAAGGCTGAACTTCTGAAATGATGAAAAAAGAATACTTTAATTACTTATTAGCTTTAGGTTTTTCTACCAATCTTCTTAAGACCACCATATGTAGTGGTCAAGTCTCATGGGGATTATGTGATATGGGGTTACATAACATGTATATGTAGCGGATTGAGTCCCATAAAGCCCCCTAGCATGCCAATATTACCGATATGCTCATCGCGAGAGGACAAAAGAACCTGCCTAGGGGGCGGCGTGGCCCGGCGCTATGCCTAGTCACGAGCCACTACGCATGGGCTAAGAGGTAGGATTCATGGGAATTGACACCCGGGTAAGATTGTTTTATTTTTATTTTTGTAAAATTGCTATGACTTTTGTTGGTTCAGGTTTTTTTTAGTTCATAAACATGAATATATTTCCACACGGCAGGACTTTTGGCTTATTCATAGGCTCGTTAGTTCGATTGCTTGCTAAGAATGGTTACGATGTAAGTTGAAATCATTTTTTTATTAATAGTAACTAGTGGTTTTCCCCCGCGTTATACAGCGGGAACTCAGTTGGTATCCGTTCGGTCTGTTCTGGTATTGACACTCGCTATAGTAGCTAAAAGAGAAAACTATAAAATAAATCGGGTTATGCCCAAAAGAATACGTACTTTATATCAATCGAAAACCATAGAAAGGAATATCGGTTCAGATACTATCGATATTTTTTTTTACCGATGTTGTTCGGTTGAAATCGGTTTAGTTAGTCTCGTATAAACACCTGTATAGTGTACAATAAAAAAATTGTTTTTTCTATATTTTTATTGGTACTCGTATAGTTTACAGTTTTCAATAGAAAAATATCAATCGAAAACCATAAAAAGGAATATTGGTTCTCATACTGCCGATATTGGTACCGATGTTATTCGGTTAAAATTGGTTTGGTAAGTCCCATATCAGTACTCGTACAGTTTACGATACAAAAATGTATTTCTTATATTTTTATCGGCACTTGTATAGTTTACGATAGAAAAAAAAAAACAAATTAAATATCGTTGTCGGTTCATGTTCGCTTTGGTACGATAGCGTCATGGTATCCATTTTAAATACCATTGTCGGTTTCGGTTTGATTTAGTACAATAGCTTCATGGTATCCATCTTAAATATCATTATGGGTTTCGATTCGATTTGATACGATAGCAATACAATATCCATTTTCAATAAAAAACAAATTAGAAAAAATTAAATTAAAAAAATATAATATTAAAACATTAATTTTACTATTCATCACCAGTTGAAAATAATATGTATAACTAGTAATATTTTCCGCGCGTTACGGCGGTTCTACGTCAGTATCGGTTCGATTTATAACGGGATCGGTATGGTATCGACACTCGATATAGTAACCAAAAGATACAACCAAAAAATAGAAGTAATGATATGACCAAAATGATGTCAAGACGTGTTTTGCAACGGTCGAAAGACGAAAACCATAAAAACGAATATCGGTTCCAATAATAACGATACCAGTACCAATGTTGTTCGGTCGAAATCGACAGGGCATTGATGTTGCTAGGACGGTGTCAGTTTAGTTAGTCACGATAAAGGTATTGTACAAAGACTCGCTATAGCTTACAATATATAAAATATACTCTATACTGCTACCAAAGTTGTTCAAACGAAAAATCAATTATATTTTACCCGTTCGATTCAAACAAAACTTATATTTAAATATAGATAAAAATAAGCATGTCGCAATACTATATTCAAAATTTTATAAGGCATTACTTATATTATTGAAATAATGTAAAGGATAAACGGCGTCGACATATAATAAAAAATACTAAAACGTAGATAAAAAATAGACACGTCGTAACTACATACTCAAAATTTTATAAAACATCATATCATATAATAGAAAAATAAAATATGTTCAATTAAAAAAATTTAATGAACAAAAGTCATGGAAAAAAAATCTTAAAAATTAAAAGCATATATAAATAAAAAACATAAATATAATAATATAAAAAATTGTTTTACTGTTCATCATCACTTTCCATTAATATGTATATATGTATATATATATATATAAATTAAGTTTGTGTAACGTAAGCCAGTGATATTAATTAACCCTCCACCAAAGGCTAGTGGCACCTTTTTATGTGGTTTCATATAAGCTACATGTAAAACTAGAACCATCACATGTCAAATATATATCTAGATAGAGTAAACTGCCATTTTGGTCCCTGTGGTTTGGCCAGTTTTGCCACTTTAGTCCAAATCTTAAACTTATTACATCTGGGTCCCTGTGGTTTGCATTTTGTTGCCATTTTAGTCCAAAATTCAAAAACCTCATTTTTTTACTGTTACAACCCCTATTTTGTCCTTTAGTGCAGGGGCATTTTGGTCTATGTTAATTTATTATAACATTTCAATAATTAATAACATCATCTTCAAGAACATCATCAAACTTTATCATCAGAACCCAGAAAATCAAGAACATCATTAAACTTCATCATCAAAAACCCAGAAAATCAAGAACATCATCTTCAAGAAAATCAAGAACCCAGAACAAAACCAGAAACCATCACAAAAATCAAAATACAGACAACAACAAATCAAAACAAAAACCGATTTGTAAAAAGAAACGAGGTGTAACACCCGTTCTTATTATTCAAGGTTTAACGTATATTTTACGAAAAACAATCATGTAATTAAGATTACATAAACATTGGAAATACGGGTTTATTAAAACTTTTACAATCATAAGTCATTCAACATAACGTGAGCGCATTCGTCGTTTAAAAATTTACAACGTGACCAAGTGCGGAAGCATGAATCTATATCGTGTTCGGTTCTTCGATGAGCTTGGTCGTCTTCCGGCATTCTAAATGTACCTACATTTCATAAACATGAAATGCTTTAGTCATACGGGGATTAAAATGTGTCTAAACAAATCCGGTAATGATAATGGAAGGAAAAAGACTCCCAACGTTAAACTCTTGATCTAAAAACAAAGATTTCCAACTGGCCTCCACCGTAACTTACGGTGGCACCGTAAGTTACGGTGGCCCCTGGTTTGACATGCCCCTACCGTAAACCAGTAGGGGGCTGCCGTAAAGCTTTTCAGCTCCACCGTAACTTACGGTGGCACCGTAAGTTACGGTGGCCTCTGCATTCCAGCTTTCCATTTTGCCGTTTATTGACACGAAAACTTTCGTATCTTTCAATCCGCTTATCCGTTTGACCCACCGTTTCTTCCTGCATGATTGTAATTTGACCCTTCATCATATGGAGTCAAAATCCAACATCCGGATTAACAAAATTTAAGACTTTTAAGTCTTCGGCTTCTTACCATTTTTACCAAATTTTGACCCGTTCACGATTTTATCAAACAAACATGTTTATTTGATCCTTATTCTCATGATATTCATAATTTCAATAATTCCTATCATATTAGGTTCAAGTCACGGGTCTCTTACGTATCATAAACCCGTTTATGCTCATTTGTGTATTTTGACCCGTTAAGGGTATTTAGACATATTTTGAGCATGAAACGCTTTCATTCGTTTCTTGCGTTATTATACAACATTTCTTACCAAGTAATCTTCCACCACAACTATATTTGTGGTGGACTTAATGAGGTGATCTATATAATCCGAGTTTTTCTCGTCGGATTGCTAATTTACGACAAAGACTCATATAGAGTCATTTGACCGAAGATTTACATCTTTCGCTTCTTACACTTATTCCAATTATTTATTTGATCATAAAACTCGTTTCAAAACTACCTTTAAAGGTCGTTTGTTGAAATTAGCTTATAAGGGCGTTTTAGTCCATTTAGCCAATCATTTACGATGAAGGACTTTTGAAAGTATATTTGACCCATAAACCCTCTTTTAACTTATGATGTTGTTTGAAAAGTCATTAAGCTTTCCAAACGCAATGTTCCTTATTTAAAACATTCGGTTTACTTATCAAGTGACCAAATGTCTATTTTGACTACTTTTAACACTCCTTGAACCACATGTTCTAAATGAGTGTTACCCTATTTCACGTACCTGGCGCGGACCAATATATTGACCCGTTTTTAATACCTTGCTTTTATAATTGCAAATTCTTAGCGTTGCGAATACCCATTTGACATTTACTCCTAAAATAATATAACTTGACAATAATCATTAGTCGTTATTGTCAAAAGGTGATACCTTCACCTTTTGACCCATTTGGTCTAAGTGACCGATTTTGTTGGCGAGATGATATTTATTACCATCTCATCTACATGACTCGCTCTGGTTTACACCGTGCGGTCATTTCACTTATTAATCGTTTCTTAACGATTTTTAGTCTATCATGGTTTACGTCCTACCGTGTCTTTCAAAACCAATAGTTATGGTCAACGCATGACCAATTTACCGTTTTACCCTTATTGTTTGTTTTGGTTTACCCTATAAGGTAACCATTCAAAAGTTCATTTTTCCATTTGTCATAAAATGATCGAATTACCGATTTAACTCCTTTTAAACCATCAACATGGTTTCTTATTATGCTCGACTATCTTGTTCCGTACGTCTACACGCCGGAACATCATACCTCGATTTTGTATTTATCTTATTCGTAGCTAATACGATAAGAGAATATTCTAAAATATAAGACTAGTGTAAGCTATACTTACCTTGCATCCGAATTATGCTTTTCCGTCATTCTTGCTTCGTTTGACCCGCTTCCTTCCCCAAGCCTTCACCTAGCTTGCCAAGCGTCAAACTATCATTGTAATTGTAAGATGGTTAGGTTAGTCATAATCATTTACGACTATTCCATCCTACTCTTCTTATATCGAATTTACCATCCGATCATACACTTGGTCGATTTGACTTTTTAAAGTCAATCGACTTATCAACTTATTCATTGCACATTTTCACTCTAATTTCAACACTTTAGTTTTCATTTAGGCATTTTAACAAACACCTAATGTGCATACATTGTTTTTACACATTTTACAACTAGTTCATAACTAGTTATTTCTACTAAACATAAACATAAACATAATTTCAATTCTATTATGTCTAGCATGCATACCATTCTCAGATTCATCTCATGGAAATCAATTAACACCATTTTAATAGTCATAATTCTAGGGTTCATCTTACTTCTACAAAACCCATTTAACACATAAATGGAATATTATGAAATTCACAATTGTGAACCTCAATTCAACAAGTAAATGTCTAGGGTTTACTCCTAGACATAAAATCATTCCTAATTTCATCATTGGATCATAATCCATCAATTTATTTGCAAGTAACCTACTTGTCTCGAATTTCAACTTCAACCAATCTAGGTTTTGTGACATACCTTGTGATCCCCATGACTTGGTGATCGTTTCTACGCGTTCATGCATCGATTTGGGTCTTGGATTGACCTTCAATTTGGTAGATTCGTTGAAGGTTAGGGTTTGGCTCCATGGGGAGCTTCCCCTGGTCGTACGCACACACACACACTCTTAGTGTGTGTGTTGTGTTTTATTATTTGTTTTAATTACTAAACTTTTCCAAATATCTAACTTTGGTCCCTCATGTTTCGTTAATTATTAAGTAGGTTATAACCTACTTATTTACAATCCATTCTCCCCCTTATTAACCGGGTCAAACATTCCTAGTTAGCTTAGCGGGTTCGGGAATATTTATGACTAAGTTTATTTTAGGTTCCGTCAACTCGGGCCTTTTATACACTTTATTTATCCATAAGCCTTTGTATAACTTTTATTTAATATTAGGATAATTTATTTAAAAACCTAATATTTACCGGGTTAATTTTTACCACTAACGGTATTTTACCCGTCGTCACTATTAACGTGGCTTAATTACCAAACCCGTTTTTTGGGTGTTACAAGTCTACCCCCCTTAAAGAGGTTTCGTCCTCGAAACCTTTTCTTACATAATTTATTGGGTTTCAACCCAATGTACATAAACTGAGTAACCTTCTAAGCATTACTCACACTTTGACCATTTGTTAGTGTCATCAGACAAATATGGTAACATCTTTTAATTACACAACATATGTATCTTTTATGCGAATTTACGCAACTCAGAATAACGCCATCTTGTTATTTCGACTTGTTTGATTAACTTAGCGAAATCCATCGCCTTTATACTTTCGGATTCTTTGTGAATCTGTTATTTTCACCCATTTGGATGTTTCTAGTGAGATCTTTCATATATATATATATATATATATATATTTGTTACTATTTGTCTACATATCTCATATGACATAGTGCAACTTGAAATAACATAATTTCATCATTTTCACTAGTTTAGTTAACTTAGCGATATTCATTGCTCTCATATACTTTCGAGTTATTTATGAATCCATTACTTTAACCCGTTTAAAGGTCTTTAGTGAATTCTTTCACTTTTAGCAACAAATTCTTTTGTTTTCAAATTTATTTATTTGGTTCAGTTATACCGAATCTACCGTTTACAAGTAAACCAAATTTATTTAAATGACCTTAACCGGTCTCACAAATTAGACTTATTAGTCCAGTTACTTTTTACCGCTTGCTTGGTTATAATGTGATTCTACTTCACATTGCATTTCTTGACCGTGATCGTGTCACATCATATTTAATTTATATCAAAATTTCATTTTCGAAAACATCACTTTTCGAATATAACGTCTTGCACCTATCAGTGTCAAGTTTTGAACCTTTCATGCTAAATATTCAATTTCCAATCAGGATTCATATTTGTAAAAACGTTATTTCTTACTAAAACCAAAGTTTTAGTTTAGGATCTTCTCTTTAACTTTTGTCAATTATTAGTACCAGGACATTGACAGTCTGTAATTTATTCCTTTACAGTCTTAGTTTTATGTGGGAATTCTCTATTGGTTCCTTCGCTCATCTAAGTAGCCCGTAGATTCCTTCACTTAGCCTCGTAGGCTATTTCTTTAGGCTTTCACCTCTTTAGGGCGTTGCCTTTATGATTCTTTTCCCTTTTATTCATGACCCATGGGTCAGTTTAGTCCCGTAGACCATTACACTGATCGTATTCCTGTAGGTTACGATGATCCCGCATATTCATCTTTTTATTTTTATCTACATTCAAATGTATATATGCATATATAGCTTCAAAGCATGTCTTGTTATGTTTGGAATCGTAGAATTTTCGCTTTTGAACTTTAGTTGACCTTGACCGTAGTCTAAGGCTTCATTTGTTTATTTCCGGGCGAAATTTTCTGACTTTATGACTTCTCACGTCATTTATGCGTCGGTTTATCTTATACTCACCATTATCCAGTTTACATACATTCGTATTTGATTATGTCCCATTACCGGGCACATTATTCTTTTGCTTTTAACGCTACTATTATCCCGCTTGTGTTTACTCATGCCGTCCAGCATGAAATTATTTTCGACCCGTTCAACTTTAAAATAGTTGAACGTAATTTATTCACAATCTCTATTTACATTATCTTGTCGTCTTTTAGTTATGACTCAAAACCCGAGTCTTTTAACTTTCCATCCGAGCTCCCGTTTCTCGGTTTACGCATGTGTTTAATTCTTACCCATCAACCGGGTGTTTTACCGAAGTCGTTATTATTGCAACCCTCCCGGTATGCATTAAGACCTCGCTTCATTTTTATATTCCGACTTTGTCCTTAAGTTTGACGTTTTACAAAAACGACCCGTTAAGTGTCATATTCGCATTTTCCGGGTTCGAGTGCAAGTACACCCCCTCCCAATACATGTCTACTTCATTTTACATGTTTGCATTTTCCGGGTTCGAGTGTAAGTACACCCCCTCCCAATGCATACCTTAATCGTTTTACCTTAATCTTTGTCCCTTAACTCGGGCTCATCATCCTAATGTAATACGCTTCCGTCACCCGGCTGTGCGTTTACATTATCATCAATTACTTTGCTCATTTGATTCATTTGGGTACTTTTTAAGTTAGTCCCGTTCGCCCCGCCCTTACTACATCGGACGTAAATGTGTCCGCTATAAGAAACTCATGGTATCATATGTCACTACTTACTTGGCCAGAGTAAGCGGTTAACACATGACATGCACGACCTTTTTATAGTTTTCACATCACGCCCTATGTAAGTAACGCCTCTATTTGGTTTCTCTTAGAAACAATATCTCGGATAGATTTTCTATTCGGGCTTTTCCAAGTTTTTAATCTACATATGCAACTTTCAACCTCTACGTATTGTTGCATATTACTATTCACATAATAATTTAAAATGTGCACCTGTAAGTGCTTGCCCTAACGGGCTTTTTATGTCATTAACCTTGTTCGCGATCGTCACGCGATTTAGGTCCTTGATGAGTATGCTCCTCTTGTCATACTTCGGACCGCTCCTCTATCATCTCCTTAATTTGTTCAACTCTTGTCATCTTTGAATGCAAGTGTCCTTCAATCAAGACATTCACAAAAGTTAGTAATGTCAACTTTTATTAAATGCCCGTATCATAATACAAGGCTTTTCTACTATAGATGTCAACGCACTAAATTTTTTAGCTATATCTATCATTTAATTGGGGTAACGTGTATTACACGATAACCCTATGTGTTGTTTACAACACTTTAGCATGCTAAACTATTAACATACATGTACTTACCGGATTTGCGATCAAGCCTCGAACCGAACACTGATCTTCATCAAGAGCGTAAGGTTTAAGTCCAAGCATAGTTTTCCCACCATACTTGAATCTCTTAAACCAGGGCTCTGATACCAACTTGTAACACCCGTTCTTATTATTCAAGGTTTAACGTATATTTTACGAAAAACAATCATGTAATTAAGATTACATAAACATTGGAAATACGGGTTTATTAAAACTTTTACAATCATAAGTCATTCAACATAACGTGAGCGCATTCGTCGTTTAAAAATTTACAACGTGACCAAGTGCGGAAGCATGAATCTATATCGTGTTCGGTTCTTCGATGAGCTTGGTCGTCTTCCGGCATTCTAAATGTACCTACATTTCATAAACATGAAATGCTTTAGTCATACGGGGATTAAAATGTGTCTAAACAAATCCGGTAATGATAATGGAAGGAAAAAGACTCCCAACGTTAAACTCTTGATCTAAAAACAAAGATTTCCAACTGGCCTCCACCGTAACTTACGGTGGCACCGTAAGTTACGGTGGCCCCTGGTTTGACATGCCCCTACCGTAAACCAGTAGGGGGCTGCCGTAAAGCTTTACAGCTCCACCGTAACTTACGGTGGCACCGTAAGTTACGGTGGCCTCTGCATTCCAGCTTTCCATTTTGCCGTTTATTGACACGAAAACTTTCGTATCTTTCAATCCGCTTATCCGTTTGACCCACCGTTTCTTCCTACATGATTGTAATTTGACCCTTCATCATATGGAGTCAAAATCCAACATCCGGATTAACAAAATTTAAGACTTTTAAGTCTTCGGCTTCTTACCATTTTTGCCAAATTTTGACCCGTTCGCGATTTTATCAAACAAACATGTTTATTTGATCCTTATTCTCATGATATTCATAATTTCAATAATTCCTATCATATTAGGTTCAAGTCACGGGTCTCTTACGTATCATAAACTCGTTTATGCTCATTTGTGTATTTTACCCGTCGTCACTATTAACGTGGCTTGATTACCAAACCCGTTTTTTGGGGTGTTACAAGTCTACCCCCCTTAAAGAGGTTTCGTCCTCGAAACCTTTTCTTACATAATTTATTGGGTTTCAACCCAATGTACATAAACTGAGTAACCTTCTAAGCATTACTCACACTTTGACCATTTGTTAGTGTCATCAGACAAATATGGTAACATCTTTTAATTACACAACATATGTATCTTTTATGCGAATTTACGCAACTCAGAATAACGCCATCTTGTTATTTCGACTTGTTTGATTAACTTAGCGAAATCCATCGCCTTTATACTTTCGGATTCTTTGTGAATCTGTTATTTTCACCCATTTGGATGTTTCTAGTGAGATCTTTCATATATATATATATATATATATATATATATATATATATATATTTGTTACTATTTGTCTACATATCTCATATGACATAGTGCAACTTGAAATAACATAATTTCGTCATTTTCACTAGTTTAGTTAACTTAGCGATATTCATTGCTCTCATATACTTTCGAGTTATTTATGAATCCATTACTTTAACCCGTTTAAAGGTCTTTAGTGAATTCTTTCACTTTTAGCAACAAATTCTTTTGTTTTCAAATTTATTTATTTGGTTCAGTTATACCGAATCTACCGTTTACAAGTAAACCAAATTTATTTAAATGACCTTAACCGGTCTCACTAATTAGACTTATTAGTCCAGTTACTTTTTACCGCTTGCTTGGTTATAATGTGATTCTACTTCACATTGCATTTCTTGAAGATCATCTTCAAGAAAATCAAAAACCGAGAAAATCCAGAACATCATCTTCAAGAAAATCAAAAACCGATTTGTAAAAAGAAACGAGGCTCAGATCTGTATCTTCAAGAACATCATCAAACATCATCATCAAAACCCAGAAAATCCTGTTTGTTACAAAATCACCCTCAACCACCTAAAACATTAACAAAATCACATATCATCATCCATCATCTCGATCCCTTAAAACTAACAAAATCACAGATCATCATCCATCACAAAATCACAGATCATCATCCGTCTCCCCTCCACCACCGTACACCCTCCACCACCGTCTCCCCTCCACCACCGTAAACCCTCCACCACCACCGTCTCTGACCACACTGTAAAAGCAGATTATTTACCTGGTTTTCAACAATACTTTTGCTACACCATCGTAGATCGAACATAGAAGGTTCCAGATCTGCTAAACTTCCGGCGGTTTAGGGTTTCAGTATCGGCTTTGATGGTGACAGCGGTGGTGGCGCTTTAGGGTTTCAGTGGTGGCGGTGGTGGAGTTCACGGTGGTGGTGGTGGTGGTGGGAAGGGGGAGGAGGTGGCGGTGGTGGTGGTGCTATAGAGAGAGAGAAGAGAGAGAGAGGGAGGAGGTGTCGGTTGTGGTGCTATAGAGAGAGAGAGAAGAGAGAGAGAGAGAGAGAGAGAGAGAGAACTGATTATGATCATCATCATCCCCAACATCATCATCCTCAATATATATTAAAAAAAACTAAAACAAATGAAATTTAAAAAATGACCAAAATGCCCCTGCACTAAAGGACAAAATAGGAGGTTGTAACAGTCAAAAAAATGGGGTTTTTGAATTTTGGACTAAAATGGCAACAAAATGCAAACCACAGGGACCCAGATGTGATAAGTTTGAGATTTGGACTAAAGTGACAAAACTAGCCAAACCACAGGGACCAAAATGGCAGTTTACTCATCTAGATATTATTTGAATAACCAACCCCAAGGCTTTAGACGATAGATAATGTGACATGATTTTTGGTTTAAAGATAAAACTGTTTAACTTATTATTATTATTATTATTATTATTATTATGTATGTTTATTTCCTTCAAAACTAAAATATGTTTTAACCAGCTTATAATTTCATTCACATAACCCATCTGATGATTATTTAGTTGATGATGTCAAGTGTCGCCTATTTATTGGTTCTTTTGAAACAATTTGTTATTGGTTTTTACCAGAACTACGAAAAGAACATGGATAATGAGTTTTTTTTTATAAATCAAGTGTCGCCTATTTATTTTGTAGGAAATGAATTTACAAACACAAAGTGAAACGTTAATTAGAATTAGTCATAGACATTCAAATTGAAATATGAAGCATCCCACCCACCCACATCAGAAAGAAAGATTGCCTACATATCATTAGAAGAGAATCTCATCAAGTACACTAATCTATATCTATATCTATAGTATATACACTAATCTATATCTATATCTATAGTATATAATAACCATTTAGAGGACACATATCGCTCTATATAACGATCTTAATTGTCTTTTCCCGCCTAATAAATAATTATTATAGAAAGTCGATTATTAATTAATCAAATTTTACATTTAGGAAAATGTCGGTTCCTTATAAAAATCACTAATCTATATCCAAATTTAAAACGAGTGATTTTGAAAGAGAAAATGAATTATTTGATGTTGTAAATTCTTTTTTGATGTTGTATCTTAATTACAATGAAATTTGTATTACAGTGATAGTTGGGGGTGACAGCGGCTAATAGCCAATAGTTACGGGTGATAAAATCCAATAACCCATTAATAAACGGATCTTTTGAACAGTAATAAAGTAGATAAGATTCTAATAATATATAGTTTTTTTAATACTTTTATTATCTTATTTACTTTTTAAGTTAGATAAGCTTGTGTTAACCGGTACTGGTATCGAAAATACCAGTACGGTTATCGGTACATGAAGGTAAAAACCGATACCAGCCTGGTACAGAAAACACCAAAAGTCAGTATCGAATTGATCTTGAAAATCTTTTATTTTGGGAAATTCGGTACTACTACCCGGTTTGCTCATCCCTGGTCACGGGTGTCGTACGAACAACAACGGTATCATGCAACTTTTTTTGTTGATTTTCTTCAACTTTTAATGATTTCTTTTTTTAGTTTCAGGGGTAGGGATGAGCTCGGTGCCAACCAATACCGAATCGGTACTGGTACCGAAAATACCAGTTATGGTACCGGTATATGAAGGTAAAAAACGACAGCGAACCGGTACCAGAATGCCAAAAGTCGTACCGAATTGGTACTTAAGATCTTTCGGTTAAGGAAATTCGGTACCGGTACCCAGTATCATTTGCTCATCTCTGACCACAGGTTTCATACGAACAACATTGTTACCATACAACTTTTTTGGTTGATTTTCTTTTGGTTATCTTTTAGTGTTTTTTTCTATATTTTCTTTTTATTCTTGTTAGCGGTTTTCATACGCAACGCGCTCATATTGATTTCAAAACACATGTAAACACAGACTAAACAACCAAAGACATTCACCGCAACGCGGCGATAGTAAAAAAACTAGTTAACTTAAACAATAAATCTATAATTTTTTTTATTATTATAAATAAACTATTCGTTTTGTTTTCTAAACTAGATTTTGAATATTTTGTTACAAGTATTTTGAAAGATTTTGTGTTAAAAATATTATGAGCGAGTATGGTTTTGAACTTTTTTCTTGTAAGTGAATTGTTTCACCTAAATATGCCAAATGATCACCACCTTTACGATTTTACCCACATAGTAGGCATAGTTTTTGACCTTTTTAAAACTTTTATTGTTTATATTTAATAACTTTATTTGTGTTTTATATTTATGTGTGGGGGAGAAAACCTATTGTTGAAAATAATAATTATTATAAAAGAAGATCGATTTGATACAAAAAACACAAAAATAAAAATATAGAAAAAAAAATTACTAGAATATAAAAGGTTTTTTTTTATATTTATTTAGGAGAACATTGTTTCTATAAATGATGAAACAAAAAAGACAACTTAAACTCTTAAAGACAGTCTAAAAATGCGAATTTGATACCAAATAAACAATAATAAAAATAAAAGAATAAAGCTTAAAAAATAAATGCTATAAAATATAAAACTTTATTGTTAGGAATTTCATTTATTAGAAACTTAAACAAATAAAATATAATAAAAAAATGTTTATAAGTATGTATTTTGTTAAAAAAAGATTTGCATAAAAAATAAAAGAAATCTTAAAAGTAATATTATATTAGCTATTTTAAAAACAATAGTTTTCATAACAATAATAAAACATTTGATTTGATTTGAAAGGCTGAACCTCTGAAATGATGAAAAAAGTTAAAAAGAATACTTTAATTACTTATTTGCTTTAGGTTTTTCTACTAATCTTCTTAAGACCACCATATAGTGGTCAAGTCTTACGGGGAATTATGTGATAAGGAGTTACGTAACATGTGTAGCAGATTGAGTCCCATGAAACCCCTTAGCATGTTAATATTACCGATATGCTCATCGCAAGGGGATAAAAGAACCTGCCAAGGGGGCGGCGTGGCCCGGTGCTATGCCCGGTCACGAGCCACTACGCATGGGCTAAGAGGTCGGATTCATGGGAATTGATACCCGGGTAAGATTGTTTTATTTTTATTTTTTGAAAAATTGCTATGACGTTCGTTGGTTCAGGTTTTTATTTTAGTTCATAAACATGAATATATTTCCACACGGCAGGACTTTTGGCTTATTCATAGGCTCGTTAGTTCGATTGCTTGCTAAGAATGGTTACGATGTAAGTTGAAATCATTTTTTTTTATTAATAGTAATTAAGTTTGTGTAACCTAAGCCAGTGAAATTAATTAACCCCCCACCAAAGGCTAGTGGCACCTTTTATTTGGTTTCATATAAGCTACATGTAAAACTAAAACCATCACATGTCAAGTATATATCAAGGCAACCACTAGATATTATTTGAATAACCAACCCCAAGGCTTTAGACGATGGATAATGTGACATATGATTTTTGGTTTAAAGATAAAACTGCTTAACTTCTTATTATT